>OX456526.1:76530221-76702721 GCA_949748255.1 Eustalomyia histrio
TAGTACGATTTGTCCGTTGCTTCAAAATAGGCCTCAGTTTCGGCGATCACCTCTTCATTCGACGAAAATTTCTTCCCAGCGAGCATTCTTTTGAGATCTGAGAACACGAAATAGTCGCTGGGGGCCAGATCTGGAGAATGCGGTGGATGCGGAAGCAATTCGAAACCCAATTCATGCATTTTTGCCTTCGTTTTCACTGACTTGTTTTTGGTCAAAAGTGAGCTCGCGCGGCACCCACTTTGCACAGAGCTTTCTCATACCCAAATATTCGTGAATGATATGATGTACACGTTCAGTAGATATCATTAGAGTACCTGCTATTTCATCCAATTTCAATTTACAGTCATTCGAAATAATTTTGTGGATTTGTTCAATGTTTTCGTCTTTGATGTTTTCGTCAACCTCTTTTGGGCGTCCACAGCGTTCACCGTCTTCGGTACTCATTTTACCACGTCTAAGCTTAGCATACCAATCCTTGATGGTTGATTTTCTTGGGGCAGTGTCTGAAAACTCGTCATCAAGCCAAGTTTTTGCTTCAACTGTATTTTTTCTCTTCAAAAACAATATTTTATCAACACGAGAAATTCGTTTTTATCCAATTTTTCACAAACAAAAGTTGCTTCACTCAAAATGCTATAATTCACAAACTAATTATCCGACAGCAGTCAAATTTATACACGTGTCTTTTGAAGCTTAGGGCTAACTAAAACTCATATCGATTTAAGTCTAGTAGCGTCATCTGTGTGTCAGGCCGGGGACTTCTCAATTGAGCTGTTATATCTTTCATCAATAGGAACACAGTGCTGCTTTTTTTTTCTGAAGTATCAAGTTAAGTCTATTGCGTTGGTGATATAAAGTGTTTTTAAAGAATCAGGCATAACAATTTTATTGTTTTTGGAAGGAATTCGAGGACTCTTTTAAAAAAAGGTGTAGCCACACATGTTCAATGGAAGTAAACCTTTAAGATAAATGCAGTGTAGAAATTTTGTTGATAAGGTTTGGTTTTTATATTCGAGAAATTTGAAAATTTATAAATAATCCAGAGCTGCCTTCAAACACTATTCATTAGAAAATTCTTACAAATTTTGTAAATTTTTGTAAAAATTTGCAAAGTTTGACAGAACTGTTGATTTTTGACAAAAGCTCTTAAATCCACTTAAAAAATAAAATTTTCTTTCAACCATACACATACAGCATCATCGTTTCTGTAACAAAACTAACTGAATTTTTTTTATTAAACCGTTATTAAATGTTCCTATTTTACTGCTTTTTGTTCTTTACTTATTAAATTTGAATACGCTGTGGGTGAGACTTGTCTTTGATTATATTATATTTTTATTTAACTAAGAAATTGTGTAACTAACTATATAACTTTTGAGATTGCGTTTTACTGAAGTACTTCGGCTCACGAAATGCAAAAATTAAGGAATTGCTGTTTAAGTCCAATACTTCAAAAAATCATGTTATTTGCAAATCGTTTAAGTTAGCACTTAAATTGTGAATCCCTTCAATATTTCTTAAAAGCAACCGCATTATTGTTATTGTTATATAATTTTGATACACATTTATAATCTAAATTCATTTGGTTTGATTAAATTTTTTAGATTTAATATTGTTTTAATATTGAGTGCATTTATTTTATTTTACATGTCTGTATTCAGTTAACGAATTTATTTGTAACGGAATTGTTGATTTGCTTTTGTTTTGTTTCTTAGTTTTTAATAATATTTGACTCAATTTTGTTTGGATTAGTTCTGTTGTTTTTCATGTTCAGTTATTATAAAGTTTGAGCACTCAATTTAATAACTCTAAAATCCCTTTTTTTTAAATCAGAAGTAACTGTTCCTTTCCTTATTATATTTTTTTGAAGCTATAAATTAAACATTTTTATTTTAATAAATTCATTCGCTTGTGATCGTTTGACCAAAGAAGGAGTTATTAATTTAAAAGCGGAGTTTTATTTTAAAACAAATAAATTAAATTAAATGTGGACAGATTTGGACTTTTAAAGTCTGATTTGACCCATTTTAAGAAAAATAAATAAGGGTGTGCTCTATAAATTAATAACAACTAGGAAGGGATAAATTCCTCCTTCCTACAAACTGTATTTTAATAGACGTTTGTAAAAGTGCAAATAGTGAAATTCTAAAGTTTTATAATTTCTAAACTTTATTTATCTTAATATCTTTACGCGTTTGTATTTTTTAAATTCAAAAGTTGACAATACCCGTGAAATTACTTTAGAAATTCTGTCTTACAATTTATGTTGTTTGAATTATTATGAACTACTTCTTAATATTAATGGAAAACATAACCTGTAAAATATGAAGTATTTCATAATATTTTGTAAATATGAACCCGTTCTTAAAACGTATAAATATGTTTTATTATGTATGTCCGTCGTTATAATATAAAATAGGAAATTGTAGAAATTAATTGTACAATAGTTATGAAATTTTCATAATACTTAAGAATTTGCAAACATTAAATATGTTTTTTGTATGGACATAATTCATAATAGCTATGCCCGAATTTATAAAAAAGACTGGGAAGTTAAGAACGATTCATAAACAGTAGGTTCACTTCATATATAATATGAACGTTTAAAATTATGAACAATTTTCATAAAAATTATAAATTTTATTTGTTTGTGTGCAATGGACAGTCTATTTGGAGCCGTTTTAAACGCCGTTTATTTCTCCGTTCTTAAAACCAATTTTTAAAAAGCTACACTCTAAAAAATGCATACAAAATTACTATTATTATGTGTGTAAATTTTAATTTAATATAACGCAATGTGCTTAAAATACAGCTTTAAATGTTTAAAAAAATATTTTACGAATTTATGTTTTCAAAATGACGCAATAAATTAAGTTTTATACTTATTGATAAACACATTTCTTTAGAAGTACACATTTGTGTGCAAAGTTTATAAAGTGTGTAATAAAATCGAAATATCAAAATAAATAAATTTGTCAAAATATTAATTTTTCAAAATTGAAAACAAATCAAATGGATTTATATGGTTCGAAACCATGGAAAACGACATTGCAATTTCACATCAAACTGTTGTATCTGATAGGGATATTATAAACTTAAATAAGGTAAGTGAAAAATATTCATTAATATGAACGTTCAATTCATGCTTAGTAAAATGTACATTTTTTACAGTTATGGCGTTGGTGCAAATATTCTTGTTGCTGTTTGCTATATTTTTAATCCGCAAAGCTGTGAGCATATTTATGTCCCTCATATGCATCAGACTGATCACATATGCAGGGTTATATGTTACCATCCGGTACATACATATCTGGCCATATATGAGTACTTTTTCTATATTAATTTTTTATTATTCACAAAAAAAATGTTTTTTATTTAAATTAATTTGTTTTTTATTTAATTATACTTCTACTCGTATTTATATGATGCTAATGAATTCATACATTCTGAAGAAATCAATTAAATTGAACATTCAGTAGACCTTAGCGATTTTTTTTTTAACTTTCTATTAAATTAAATACGAGTAAAACACTATTTCCATTTGAAGTTTTTATTAATTTGAAGAGAATACAATATAAATAGATACATATTACAAAAAAAGTAAAAAAAAGAAATACTCAAGTAAGATAATAAAGATATTTTTTACAAGAGTAAAGATAAATTATATATTCTGACAAATTAAGAAACTGCTGCATCTGACTCTGAATTCACATTTCTCTGGACATTATCTAAAGTACCTTAAATTTATTGCAGCGGCAGAATCCTATTCAAAACAATTTTAAATTTCTTATTTTATTCCTTTATTTTTTTTATATTTTACAATATGTCTTAAATTTTTAGTTTTTTTTTCATAAATATATTTTGAGTTTTTAATTTTGACAATTAAGAACACGAACGTTTTTCGGTTGTTTTTATTTTTTCTTGGATACGTTGACCAAAACTTAAAAAACAAATATTATTGTCTTTTTTTTGAATTGGTAAAAGCCAACTGAAATTTGTTTATTAAATTTATAGACCATATTTTTAAAATAGTACATGTAACCATTGTAACAATTGAAAAAAGTTTGCCTTCATATATGGCCATATCTCATAAAAAAAAGGAAACACATTACCAATATATAGAATAATATATGTAGTCATACATGAACATATATGGTTCAATATATGCAATATATTATCATATATTGCCATAAATGATATAATATATTACCATATATGAACTTTTTCTTTGAATTTTTTTGCCCATATATGCTTACATACATGGCATATATGTTCATATATGCTAATACATGAAACCATATATGCTCATACATGTAACCATATATGATAATATAAAAACATATATGAACATTTTCACCTGGGTTGGTACAATGGTTACATGTACTATTTTAAAAATATGGTCTATAAATTTAATAAACTAATTTCAGTTGGCTTTTACCAATTCAAAAAAAAAAAGGACAATAATATTTGTTTTTTAAGTTTTGGTCAACGTATCCAAGAAAAAATAAAAACAACCGAAAAACGTTCGTGTTCTTAATTGTCAAAATTAAAAACTCAAAATATATTTATGAAAAAAAAACTAAAAATTTAAGACATATTGTAAAATATAAAAAAAAAATAAAGGAATAAAATAAGAAATTTAAAATTGTTTTGAATAGGATTCTGCCGCTGCAATAAATTTAAGGTAATTGAGATAAAACTATTTTGTACACTCTAAATTTTTATTGGTACAAGAGCGTTTGTCCACATCACTAACAGCTTTGTTTTCTTTTTTGAAAATTTCAGTACACCTTTCTTAGCAAGTTTCAATTATCAAGTGACACTTGTGAAGCAAATTATCACATTACGTGGAGTTGTATAAGGTAGCATGAAAAAAAATCCTCCGATTCTTGCCGCCAGCTCACAAAATGGTACAATAAATGGTAAATGATTTGTTAAAGAAATCAAGCAGTGAAATTGTGTCGGATTTTACTATACAAAAAAAAAAAACACTTACAACAGGGGTTGCTGGGTCTGTTCCTCATATCGGGTTTGCTGTAGAGGAGAACAAATAAGCGACGTTTATATGTATATAGTTTAGCTGCACAAACTCATATTTAGGGGTTAAATTTTGGCCACATTTTTTGTGTATTGCGTTTCCTTCATGTGGATTTCATTCGGTGAATTTTTATTATAGAAAAGCCTTCAGATTCTGCTGACTATCTCAAAAATCACTTAAATTGTGAGCAGATTTCTTGAAAATTTCTTCAGATTTTGAGGCTGTGTATGAAAAATATGTAAGAATCACCGTTGTTTATAAAGGATTGTCCACAGAATCTAAAGACTTTTTTTATAGAAAACTTCCCTAAAATTTTTAGGGAAGTCTTTAATATCTCAGAATCAGAATCTATTGAGTTCTCTAAAGATAAAAGTCATTAGGATCGAAGAGTTTTGTCTAGTAAAAGTCCTCAGATTTTGAGTTTCGCTCTAAAAAAAACATCCTCAGAAACTGTGGTTTTTTCTGTGAAAATTTCTTCAAAATTTTAAGTTTTTCTATATAAAAAAATCCCCAAAATATGAGGCTTTTTCTGTAGAAAAAAGTCTGAAGTCTTTTTTCTTGTGATAATTTAATGGGAGAAAATACTCAGAATTAGAGGGTATTTCTATAGGTAAAGGCTGTTTCTTTAAGTACAGTTTTTGAATATTTTTCTACACGAAAATTCTCTCAGGATCCGAATTATGTTTTGTGTAGAAATAATTTCTAAGATCTAAACGGTTTTTAAGGAAAACTACTCAGAATCGAAGAGGCTATCTTTATGAAATAGTTTTCAGAATCAGAGGGTTTTACTTTAGATAATGTCCAGAGAAATGTGAATTCAGAGTCAGATGCAGCAGTTTCTTAATTTGTCAGAATATATAATTTATCTTTACTCTTGTAAAAAATATCTTTATTATCTTACTTGAGTATTTCTTTTTTTTACTTTTTTTGTAATATGTATCTATTTATATTGTATTCTCTTCAAATTAATAAAAACTTCAAATGGAAATAGTGTTTTACTCGTATTTAATTTAATAGAAAGTTAAAAAAAAAAAATCGCTAAGGTCTACTGAATGTTCAATTTAATTGATTTCTTCAGAATGTATGAATTCATTAGCATCATGTAAATACGACTAGAAGTATAATTAAATAAAAAACAAATTAATTTAAATAAAAAACATTTTTTTTTGTGAATAATAAAAAATGAATATAGGAAAAGTACTCATATATGGCCAGATATGAACATTCATATATGGCCATATATGAGCATATATGGCCATATACCCTCAAATTACGGATCCAAGCATATATGGAATAATATATGTACCCATATATGACCATATATGAACCTGTCACCTGGGAAATTAAAACAAAATGATTAATTCGTTTTTTAAAAAATATATTCAAAATTTTTGATGCTCGATAAGAAAAAAAAAATCAAAGCCTTTTACCAATATTAATAAAATTTAGTAATTTTTTTTGCTGATTTTAGCAAACAGATTTTAAATTCCACTTTACAAAATGTCTACTAAAATTTAGTAGCGGCTACTAATTTTTCTACTAATTTCATTGTACTACACTGTAACGACGTGTTTTCACTTGGGCCGGGGTATGCTCAACCGTGCCCAGGGTTCGTTAACAGAAAATTTGTTTTTGTTCGGGATGGATAAAAAAAAACGAGGTTTTGTTCTTTTAAACGTTATAAAATTTACAATTCTTTATTAGATCATTTAATTATGACACAATTTCCTTTTTGTTTTACACGAGTATACGACACGGCGTTGACAATATAATTTACACATCGACGAATCACGAAATATGGCATACAACCATCCTAACAAATTTTAGCGGCATACAACCACTCTAACAATTTTAGGGCACACGACCACTCTCTAAATTTTGCATACAACCAACCTAACAAATTTTAGCGGCATACAACCACTCTAACAATTTTAGGGCACACGACCACTCTCTAAATTTGGCATACAACCAACCTAACAAATTTTAGCGGCATACAACCACTCTAACAATTTTAGGGCACACGACCACTCTCTAAATTTGGCATACAACCAACCTAACAAATTTTAGCGGCATACAACCACTCTAACCACTACGACCTACTTTGGCAAGACCACCAACCTGACTGCCTGATTTTCTGTTTTCGTTCCTTATTTATACCTAATGAACGATCACTGACAAGCACAAAACACAAACATACACATTACATTTATTGCCTGTTAGACACATCTGTTGTCAATATCAACAGCTGTGTCACTTCAGAGTTGTAGTTAACAACACAGGGTTGGTATCGATATGCATCTGATTAACAACAGATGTCTCTAATGTTATTGGCATTAATGGACAATAAACTTAGACGAAACATTTTCAACAACAAAACAAACATAATTTAATAGACAATAATAATAAAAGCAAAAAAAATAAATACATAATAAATGTTGGGCACAAAACGACGTAAGGACTTTGTGCCTCACACTGCCCTCTCTTCCCGTCTGATGGCTTTTAATATTATCTTCCTTCGAAAACGAATTTGGAGTCGGAACACACCAGCGCCAGGCAGTAAGATAACCTCGTTACGTCTCTTGTCTGATCTTAGTGTAATGGCCTCGTGCATCAGCGGTAATAATTGGGCCATTTCTGTACGTAAGATTCCATTGGCTTTTATTTCATAGTGAAGATTATTAAACGTTGCGCAACCGAAGGTGTCAGCATAATCTGCTATTGCGTGGTGATAACCAACATTTGCTGCGGCAGTAGGGTGACGAATGTCATTATTCATACGATGATGATGAACATTTTGTGTGGATATAGGACGATTTCTACTGACATTGGATATAGGTGTAGCAGGGTGTTGGTTTTGTTGTAGCACCCATCTTTCCTCATCTTGGGCTCTATCTTCGTTACCAACCACATTTACTAATACGGCTTCCGTTGGAGGAGCAACCATTACAGATGTTGCCGAAGGAACAACAGATTCAGGTTCCGTTGAAAGGACAATGGGTATGGCAGTTGCTGGCAGTATAGATGCAATTGACTTTGACGAGGATGCTGATGATGATGAAGTTGATGAAATTGATGAAGACGAGGATGAAGATGATGATGAAGTTGCTGACGAAGATGATGATGCAGTTGATGAAGACGATGATGAAGATGATGATGAAGTTGATGCAATTGATGAAGACGATGATGACGAGGCCTTGTGTTGCCCACTCATAGTTTCCTCAAGATCTTGATTAGGTATAGTCAATATATTGGAAATAGAATTTGATACACTTACCGGGAAATGCGAATCAGGGTTGCTGCTTTCCGGGTTAGATCCTGTGGGATTTTGGGTCGAGATTACCTTTCCATCATCTGTTGGTGTGGTTGTTAGGTCTTCAGTCCCAAGCACTCTTTCCTGGATCACCAGACACGTGGGGTTGCTAATGTGTGGAATTGCATCTAATTGTAATGATAAACCTCCAAAAGACACAATAGTTTTAAACGCTCGTAACATATTTAGCCCGATGATAATGTCCTCGATGGCTGCTGGCATTATTAGAAAATCGGTCCACTTTACCTCATGACCAATTTTAACTTGACACTTCAAAGCGCTACGTATTATGGTAGTTGACCCATCTGCAAGTACTACTTCTAGATTCTTCGGAAATCGTGGGTAAGCTGAAAATGTCGTCTCAGCTAATTCTTCACTAATATAATTGCTTGTGGCACCCGTATCAATAGTCGATATGAAGGTTGCCTCACCAAATTTTACGTTGGACCCAAGTTTGTTGTCGTCACTCCATAGATTTGTTACCTCCAATGGTGTTTGCTGCGGTAGTGATGTTATTGTGTTTTCTTGCATGGCATACTGATAATTTGACTGACTTTCACTACATATATTAAAGGAGTCTGGAAAACGGTTGGCAATCATTCTATGTTGTTCATTACGAATATTTGGTGGGTTGTTCATGTTTGGAATACTTTCCAAATCATCAGCTAAAGCTAGCAGCTCTGATAAATTTGTAAAGTCCCTTCTATGAATATACCATAAGTAGTTGGGGTGTGCATTCCGATAGATCCTTTCTAACTTCTGGGCTTCTGTCATATCGGAGTGCCTCATCAAACTTTGTAATGCTAGTACGTAATCCTTGAAAGTTTCTCGTGGTCGTTGACATCGTCTTCTTATATCATCTTTCAATTTTTCAAAATATCGTGCTGGTAAGAAAAATTTTATGAAGTCTTCTTTAAACACTTCCCACGAGTTCCACTGTTGGTTATTATTTCGGAACCAGATGAGAGCTCGATCTTTACAAAGTTCTGGCATAGTATTTGGTAACAAATCTTTATTTACGTTGTACATTTTTGACATTTCTTCTACACGTTCGATGAAAAGTAGTGGGTCTTTTCCTCCATCATACCGAATACCCCACTTCCGTACCAGGTCAATTACGTTTAAGAGTGTGGTATCTTGTCTAGCTGGTACAGGCACGACTATTTCCGCACTATGCCCTGTATTTGAAGCTGGATTGTTTTCGTTGGTCTCAGTTTTCACTGGACTTTTATCCCCGGTGTGGGTTTTTACCTTGGAAACCTTTGCTATTGATAGTGTGGAGGCTGATTCATACTTTTCCTGTAACTCTAATAAGCGTTTCGTTCGTTCTGGAGTATGTTCACCATCTAGAAATTGGGCCATCTGTTTCCTCATTTCTTCAACATCGCCTGTGGGCTTAACCTGGAATTCACTGAGACAGGCCACCAAGTCTTCTTTTCGAAGGGAATATGCCCAGGATACTCTCAACATTTTCACTAATTTATTATTATTTTATTTTGCTTGTAATATGTAAAATTTTTTTCTCAACTGTCTTTTTTTGGATTTTTAATGTTTCGTTTTTTTGTTTATTTTTTTCTTTCGCGTTTACTGTTTCTATTCTCCCGTAGTTTCTAACGATTTTGCGATTTTATATAATTTTTTACACCGGGTTATTTTATATAATACCAATGTTTTTTTTCAGTTTTTTTTTTCAATGTTTTTTTTTCAATGTTTTTTTTTTCAATGTTTTTTTTCAATGTTTTTTTTTTTAATGTTTTTTTTTCAATGTTTTTTTAAAGTAATTTAAAGTTAATTCCGTAGTGTTTTTTTTTTCCGATGTCCCTGCTCGGGCGCCACTGTAACGACGTGTTTTCACTTGGGCCGGGGTATGCTCAACCGTGCCCAGGGTTCGTTAACAGAAAATTTGTTTTTGTTCGGGATGGATAAAAAAAACGAGGTTTTGTTCTTTTAAACGTTATAAAATTTACAATTCTTTATTAGATCATTTAATTATGACACAATTTCCTTTTTGTTTTACACGAGTATATGACACGGCGTTGACAATATAATTTACACATCGACGAATCACGAAATATGGCATACAACCATCCTAACAAATTTTAGCGGCATACAACCACTCTAACAATTTTAGGGCACACGACCACTCTCTAAATTTGGCATACAACCAACCTAACAAATTTTAGCGGCATACAACCACTCTAACCACTACGACCTAGTTTGGCAAGACCACCAACCTGACTGCCTGATTTTCTGTTTTCGTTCCTTATTTATACCTAATGAACGATCACTGACAAGCACAAAACACAAACATACACATTACATTTATTGCCTGTTAGACACATCTGTTGTCAATATCAACAGCTGTGTCACTTCAGAGTTGTAGTTAACAACACAGGGTTGGTATCGATATGCATCTGATTAACAACAGATGGCTCTAATGTTATTGGCATTAATGGACAATAAACTTAGACGAAACATTTTCAACAACAAAACAAACATAATTTAATAGACAATAATAATAAAAGCAAAAAAAATAAATACATAATAAATGTTGGGCACAAAACGACGTAAGGACTTTGTGCCTCACAACACGTCAGCAGACATGTGTTGCTAAGATTAGCAAAAAATACCGCTGGGCTCAAATTAGCAAAATTTCCCGTAATAACAGCAAAATTTTCAGTTGCCATTACAGACTTTTTTTGGTGAGTGTATGTAGTTTACAAGTTTCCACATTAAAGGCAATCACAAAGGTTCACACCAATTTTAATCAAAATTTGGATATATAATAAGAAAACTAATTAATCCACACGACTTTGCGTTAGCAGAAACGTTAATTTTGCATCCTCGAATTAGTAGTTGCCCGGGTTTTGCAACCTCTACGTTTTAAACTTGTAAAGGGCTTCTCAATCGGTGGTATATGTTACACTGGTTCGCAGGTTCTTAAAATATTATCTGATATAGAAATTCCTCAGATACTTTATAGAATTCATCCAGCTTCTAAGGACTTTTTCTATTGAAAAACCATTTTAGTCTTTTCGGTAAGATTATAAGAAAATTTCTTCTAAAAAAAACTTCGATTATAAAGGTCTTTTTGTAAGAAAATTTTCTTTTTGAAAAACTGTATTCCTTAAAAAATTTTAAGACTTTTTAGCAAAAAATCTACTAGATTCTTTGTAGAAAATCAGATTTTTCTTATGTAAAAACCCTCGGAACCAGTTTTTCATTTCTGTAAAATAACACTTAAATTGTGTAATAATGTATTCTACAGAAAACTCGCAAGATTACTATCGGATTCTCGTTGCAATTGGCGGGTACGCGAGTGAAAAATGTTGAGGAGCTTTTCTGTAGCTTATTAGGAAATCACTTTTGTTCACTTATTGTTAATAATTAATATTGTTGATAACATAAGCTTACAAAATCCGTCAAACTTTAGACCCAATAGGAAATTTAACTCTGGTGTCAGGGTTTATTTCTAGACTTTTTGCCCCATCTTCTTTTATTTATATGTATAATTTAATAATTATAAAATTATATATTATATTATTCTAGTTATTTAGTTACTATCTATTATGTTAATAAATAATATTGCAAGAACATAAATTTGTTGGTTTTCTTACAAATCTGGCAAATTGATGCGGAATTAGATAAGGTTTCAGGTGTTGAATAGAAAATATTTTCAAAAGCATTCCAAATTTATTTCTATTAATGTGATTATGTTTATTCAGATACAAAAGTATTATATTTACACACATCAAGATTAATTCTAAAATAATTTTAAGTATAGGATTACACATTTTTATGCTTATAATTTTTAGACTCAATGTGTCTATATATTTGAACTTTATACACATTTAGTATTTTTACAGCGGTATTCATAAAATATTTAAACAGTATTTCAAATCAATTTTAAGCAAAATTTGCTAAAATTGTATCCATAAACGAATTTTAGCTTAAAATACCTCTTTTAAACCTTGTTTAAATAAACGAATTTTAAAATTGGTTCGACCCTATTTTAAACCTATTTTAAGATGACATTCTTGCTTTCTGTTTATTTTCATTTTAAACATTTTTGCAAAAATTTGGCATTTAAACAAAAGAAGTTATTTGTTTTTGTTTAATAAATAATGGACACTATATTTGATGAAAAGAATTGGTAAGAACCATTTTTATATGGAAAATGTGATATTTTTAATTGTATTTTGTTTATAATAGAAACTATTGCCCAAATTTTAAACAATCGTCATACGAAAATTTACAAAAAGAGGAGCGACCCGTTTTCAATTCCGGATAAAAAATTTAAGCAAAAATAATAATATTTTTGGATATTATTCATTGTGTTTTATAGTGGTGTGTTGTTTAATCAAAACAAAGAAAATAAAACCGGTTATTTGAATACTTTTTTATCTACAATAAAATCATTATCTATGTAACACTTTTATTGGGCATTTTGTTTTGACTCTTTTTCTTTTTTTTAGTTAATAAACAAGTTTTCATAAATATTTTGTTTTATAAAAACAATATTTTTCTGAAAAACGACAAAAAAAATACATAGAAACGAGTACCGTATGGTTTAGTAATCATTGATTTGCATCATTACGATTAATATGACAAATAAAAAAATACAGTGTTGCCATCTTCAAGTTAAAAAATCATTAAATCGTTTATTAGTTAAAATACTGATTATGAATACGAATTTTTAATAAACCTTTTTTAGGCTTAAAATGTTTTTTAACTAAAATGCATTTGAAACTTGAATTTAGATTTTTTTATGAATACCGCTGTTAAGGTTAAGTTACGTACCATTATGGTAGTAAATTCAAATAAAAATTTATTAGAATGTATCTAACTACCGATCTGCCAATAATTTAAACAACTATCATCTTAGTTTTCGGAGTTTTTTCTTAAAAGGCTTCGCAGGTAATTTAGATGGGAAGATGGGAACATCAAAATTTTTATAAAAACCCTCTGAAACAAACAAAATACAAACGGTTTTATTTCTATTTTTTGCTCCAATTTAAAAGAATTTATAAAAAGATTTTTAAACCATTTTATTTCTCATATATTGAGAAAATTTTATACATAATTTCCCTTTAAGTGCAACTATTTTAGGTCATAACTTATAATAATTTATAAAAAAAATATAAACTATTTTTCTTCAAATTTTTAAAATTAAGCTAAATAATTAAAAATATTTTTAATAAAAAAGCGAAATAAAATCCCAAATGCAAATTTGCCAGCTAAATCAAACGTTTTGTAGAAATAAAACACATGCAGTTCTAGTCATTTCTTTTAACGATTTGTTGAAATTCTTTTCTTTCACCTCTTCACCTTTTATACACAAACAACAGACCCTATTCTAGAGTTGTAATATGACCTATGGATACGTCTTATAAGCAAAAGATCGAAAATCTTTAGTATAACATATTTGCTGAAAAACTCGGAAATATCGGTTCAGATACAAAAAAGTTATGCCCAAAACATACATTTTTTTTAAATACCTTTTTCTGGAACCATAAATCTTCCCGATTCCAAGTTTTATCACCAAACTTAATGGTTAATTTCCTCTTAAAGGCGTCCGTATATAAATCTGTCCATTCCGTATATGTCTACATATAAACTTCAGTTTTTTCCCAACCATGGTGACGGGTATATAAGATTCGGCATAGCCGAATTTAGCCGCTCTTACTTGTTGTTACTGTGACCTTTGAAAAGGTACTTTTTTGGAAATAGCAAAGCGTAGTTTTGGGGATATAATACTTTTTGTAGAAATTGTGGACTTTTCCACTTTGGCCCTCTCCAGTAGAATATCCAAAAATCCCGTCATAGTGGATATCGCCTTTGGTCCAGGTTGCCCTAATAATTACCTTATCGGAAGATGCTATACATTTTGCAAATAACGGCAACTGTCAGTTTAATTTTAATATTTGTGTAGTAAACAGATACATAATAAATGTCGAAACTGCATGGAACGCTATATACTTCTCAAGTAAATGGAGTTCTCTTGAATATTTTGCAACTTTATCATGAGCGACGATACCCATTTTCATCTGAACAGATGCGTAAAAAAACAAATTTGAGTTCCTTGCATGTTGAAGTAGAAGATCTTCAATGGCAAGACTGTAATTGCGCGAGATGATAAATCTTATAACAGTAGTTACCCGCTATCTGATGAAGAGTTGTCGAAATGGTTATGTTGTTTTACGTCGGAAGGTTTAAGCGATTTGGAGAAGATCCAAGAAGGACGTATGAGTTTTTTTTTCGTTTATTTCATTAAAAAATTTATATTGATTACTATAAATAAACAAACAGTAGAATTATAATTTATTTTATACACAGTCCCTTTAAGCGGGCTCTCAAGTACACTTTATAATATATAACATAATTTTAAGTAATATTTATAATTTATAATACAGCAAATGTAGTTGTGTATACAGGTTTGAATGCAAGAAAAAAAATTTAAAAAAGCTCACTTTTATATAATAGCATATAAAATGAATAGTCCAGTGTTAAAATTAAAGGAAGAAAATTAGTTTCATGTGTTTATCCGCTAGATAAACACTAGTGTCAAATCTAATATTTTCGGTTGTAAGTTGGCTGCAAGTTATGGCTTTAATATTGGCCCTTCTATAAATGTGGTAGATTATAAGTATACCTATTTCATTCTGGATGTATCCAGTTTTATCTAGGAAGAGGAAGGCTTCTGGTGGAATGTAACCTGTTTGTAATTTTTTAGATATATACTCATCATAGTATGGAGCCATAATTAAATTGTTTGTACTTTTTAGAATATGATTTCTTATTAAGTGTATAATAAAATTATCAATCCTGCTTACTTTCGCTTTCATATACACAACTTTGTTTGATACAAACTTTTTGCCAGTCTATTGAATATTCGACAATCTATAAAGGGAGGTACAGCTTCTTTTTCTTTCAAACACTCTTAATTTTTCCATAAAAGATGAGGATATGTTGTACCAAATTTGACAACCATATGTGAGAATAGGCCTTAATGAAGACTGATACATAATTATTTTAACCCTTTTTTTGAGAAACTTAAAAAAAAACATTTTTTTATACATGAAAAATGCTTTTTTGGCTTTTCGGAGTTGTAGATTTATATGTTCATTAAAGTATAAAAATTTATCTAAATAAATACCTAAGTACTTAACAATTTTCCTGTTTGGAATAAGTGCATTATTAAGAGATTTCACACCAAAGGATTTCCAATTACGTTTAATCTTGAAGTTACATTTTCCCACTGGGGGACGAAAAATAATTGTTTCGCATTTATTTAGATTGATTTTCATTTGCCAGTCTATTGAATATTTTTCTATAATATAAAAGTACATCCACAAAAAAAATCTGTAATGACAACTGAATATTTTTCTGTTATTACGGGAAATTTTGCTAATTTGAGCCCAGCGGTATTTTTTGCTAATCTTAGCAAAACATGTCTGCTGACGTGTAGTACAATGAAATTTGTAGAAAAATTAGCTGCCGCTACTAAATTTTAGTACACTTTTTGTAAAGTGGAGTTTAAAATCTGTTTGCTAAACTCAGCAAAAATATTTGTACAAAATTTTAAATTTATTTTTTTTATCGATCATAAAAATTTTTTATTTTATTTATTTTTCTCAAAAAATTTTTTATACAAAATTAAAAAAAAAATCAAAGGCTTAAAAATCTTAAAAATTGTTAAAGCATAAACGAATTTATCATTTTGTTTTTATTTGGTAATTTCTGTTTTGAAAAATATTTTTTTATACAAAATTAAAAAAAATCAAAGGCTTAAAAATCTTAAAAATTGTTAAAGCATAAACGAATTTATCATTTTGTTTTTATTTGGTAATTTCTGTTTTGAAAAATATTTTAGTCAATTTTTTTTACTTTTAAGGTCAAATTTTAATTGTTTTAGAACTAAAAAAACTTTTTACTGCCATTTTAAGTGGATGTCCTATTTTTGGACGTGAGTCGGTATATTCACTTTCTATCCCTTTTTTTAATCTATGTAACATTTTAAGGTAATTTAAGTTTGTAGATGTAAGTTTTATTTAGAAATAACATTTCCTTCAATATCCACTTTTTTAAAATTAGTAATTTTTTTTTGCTAATTTTAGCAAATCGGTTTTCGAAAATTTGTAAAATGATTTCTAAAATTTGCAACAAAAATTTGTAAATATTCTGTAAAAATTCTGTAATTTGTAGAATATAAATAGCAAAAAGATTTTCAAAATTATAATTTTTTTACTAAAAATCAGTTCAAAAATAGTAAAGTGGGATTAAAAACCGTTTACAAATTTTTCTACTAACTTTTTTTTCTGAGTGTATTTTTCTAATTTTTTTGTAAATTTTTCAATTTTATCATCAGAGTGGTAAAGAATAATATCATCAGTGAAGCCAATAATGTTTTCTATTTTGTTTAAAAGATCATATATACATTATTAAATAATATTGGTGCGTTTAATGTTGCCTGTTGCAGACCATTAACAATGATAAATTTCTTGAAACTTATGATCTTTCCATCACAAACTTGGAAACATCTATTGTTTAACATGTTACATTCATATTAAAATAATTAAATATTTTGGAAATCCATAATACAATAGTTTTGAAATTAATCCAGGAATCCATATTATCAAAGGCTTTTTCAAAATCAACTAAACAGGCTCCGGTAGCTAAGGATTTATTTAAGATCCATTGTATATTTGAGACTAATGAATGTATTGCATGGATTGTGGAATGTTTGAATTTAAACCTAAATTGCCTATCATTTATTAGGCTCTTTTCATTGCACTGTTTTATTAAGTTATTGTTTATGCAAATCTCAAAAACTTTACTTATGTTTGGAAGTAAGCTGATTGCTCGCAAATTGTTTGGCTTACTGGAGTCTTTATCCTTCTTAGGTATGACAACCACTTTCGCTATTTTCCACGCATGAGGAAAGTACGAGTTATCTAATATATTGTTAAAAACGGTACAATACTTTAGAATAATTTCCTCTGGAATATTTTTGAACGTAATATTGGAAATATTATCAACACCTAAAGACATTTTGTTTCTTAAGTATCTAAAAATGTACACAATTGTATCCCAAGTAATAAAATAATTGTCAGAGGAAGATTCAGTGAAATCATTAGCCTTTTTACATATTGCAAATGTGGTAATGGTTAATTTACTGCATTCATACTGTTTATTTTTTTTCTTGCAAAAATCTGAAAAAGCAAGTATCAATTTCACATGTAAGTTATTATCCGCATCGATCTCTTTATGAGAGTGTACAGATTCTAAGTAGGTTCCAATTACATTTAGCTTCTGTTCATCATCCTTTATTAAGAAGTCATCATTATTCATATTCTTTTCTAACAACGCAGGGTTTATTCCTGTGTTTCTTATTCACATATCCTTTTCTTGTGGGACTCTAATAATATTTATATTTAAGGGTTGTTTGGATTTAAATTGTTTTTTAATTTCACTATCAGAAGGGTCCTTCTGATAAATTTTCACCAGTTTGTCGTGAAAATGTTTATTAACTGCGAGAGTTAAGTTATCATTTATTAGTTTTTTCACGAGTTGAAGTTTCGATTTAAAAAGATTTATTTCGGGTTGGGTCAAGTTTATCTCTAGTCTATTGTGTTTTTTTAATTATAGTTACTATTTTACTTTTTTCAGAATAAAGCTTCTTTTAATATTGGATTGGAAAATTTTTCTAAAGGATTATGGTCTTTATATTTTTTGATTGATTCTTCAATTACATTGTGAATAAACTGATTTAGTCTACAAAGATAAAAGTCTATTTCTGAATTTGTTAGATTTCTATCACTAGGAATCGTCCCATTATCTATCAGTTTAGAACAAATATTATTTTTAAATCTCTTCCAATTAGCCTTAGCATAATTGAATTTTAAAGTGGGAGAAAATAAGTGGATTATCATTTTCCACTTCTAAGATATGGATTTTAATAGCATTGTGATCGCTATCGTATCCAAGGGTTTCAAGATAGTTCAAGGTGTTATTCAGTTTATGTATAATTAATCGTGACATATGTCTAAGTATGAGCTACAACGTGGGTATGATGGAAAGTTAGAAGCATACAACCTACTTCTAAACATAATTTCATAAGATAAAAGCCATTCCTTTAACTTAATTCCTTGGGAAATATTAGTATTGTTACCGCAATCATAATGTTTACTATTCAAATCTCCTGCTAAAATAAAATATTGATTTAAGTTAAATTTAAATTAAATTTAAATTAACTTTAAAGATTGAAATATTTGAAATAGCTATGTTTTAAGATTGTTACAATTTTTTCCAGAGGGAAAATACGCAGATATTATATATAATGTCTTATTTGCTAGTAAAGGCATTTTTACGATGCAAGTTTCTAAGTATACAAATTTATTGATAGTATTGTTAGTGAAATTACAATACTTAATACCATTTTTTTATTAGGATCGCAGTCCCACCGCCTCTTTTCGCATCTTTTCGATCTTTATGTATCAAACAATAGTTTTCAAATCTAATTTATGCTTAGGATTAAGTTTAGTTTCGTTAATCAATACTAAATCAGGATGGTATTTCTTTATAAATAGACTTAACTCATATCTTCTACTTAATTTAATTAATGAATTAACATTTATGTGAATAATATTCAGCTTTTTTTTGAATTGTTTCAGCCATTGAAATAACTTAAGCTTCCAGCATCGAAAAAATAGTGTCTATTCTAGACGTTTGGATTAGTAAATGCTTATTTTAATTTACTAATTGACTGGCCAAATTTAACATAGAGTTGTTTAGTTGTTCTGATGATTTATTTGTTCTTTTTTGCGATAGAGTTTGTTTTTTAGCACGAAGTCTTTGTTGAAATTCTTTATATTTTTCACATCCTTTATAGGATGATGGATGACCATATTAATTGCATAGAACGCAAAAGAGTTTTTTTCTTTCATTCTCTGGAACTTCTTTTGAGGAACATTTTCCACTATCATAATTTTGTCCACATTTAACACATTGCCGCGGTAAAAAGCAATTAGCTGGACTGTGAGAGAATCGTTGACAATTCCTACATTGAGATATTTCAGGTTTTCTAAGAGCTTCCCATCATACGCACCGATATAGAAGGCTTTTAATAGTTTTGAGTTCGTTTACCTTACTCTTTTCACTTATTTGAACCAAAAAAGAATTGGTAATGGTAGACCAACGTTTGATGTTTTTTTTGTTGTAAATGGGTTAACTTTTATAAATTTTAAATTGTCATTTTGGAATTTACTTAATTCATCTAATATTTCATTTGGGTCGTTATTGGCCCTAAGGCCCTTTAATAAGTAAGTCTTCGTCTTCATGTCTTTGGGTGTAAACGAATAGAAGTTCGTTTTTGTTTTTTTCCAAATATTTTTTAATTCTGCAGTAATCTGCCGACGATGATGTATACAAAGATAATTTGTTATTGTTGAATTCTTTTATTTTGAAATCCGTTATGTTAAGACGATCCTTAATGAACTCAATAAGTTTTTTTGACTCCACATTAAATATGTTTATAAGAGGAGTTTTTTTATTTTGTTAATTTTGTATATTATCATTATTTTTATAAGCATTACTCAATGCAGCTCTATTAGCAAATATGTTTTTTTGTTGGTGCAGGTCTCTCTTTCTCCTGCACATATTTTTAAAAATTCTTTAAAACTTCTTCATTGCAATTCTTGTCATTGTCAAGAACTGCCCAATAGTTATTCTTTAAGTTCTTAGACATTAGATTTATATTTAAATCACCTTTTTCTTTTTTTATCACTTCCTATAATAGACTTATTAATGTTTAATATTTCGTTACACTTGTATTATTTTTGTTATTGTCATTTTTTTATTTCAAGTGGGGAGCATTTTTTAGTAGTTTGTTTTATTTAAAGAGTCTCTATCTCCTGTTTTAGTAAAAATCCAAAATATGAAACAACAACGCAATGTAAAAATGCGTAAAAGAACAAAAAAATTAATAGAAAATTAAGAAATTTGATCACCGTTGTACGTCTGTCTATCATGACAGTCACGATTGGAGTACCGAAGGACGTATGAGCGTACAAAAAAAATTACAATCAGCAATGAAACAATTTGCTTTCTTATTATTTTCTAAAAACAATTACAACAAAAAATATGGTTACATTGTATATGCTTTGTAACTAACAAGGAAAGTGTTTAGGTTAAGAAAGAGGGATCAGAAGAGAAGATACGCTTCACAACCGACTCTTGACCAAAAGTAGGAAACACAAAAAAATCGCCTTGTTTTGCGCTTTCATGTAGGTTTGAATTTTACGGAGGATCAGACCACAGCTTACACATATCAAACATGGTATTGATATCTTTTACTCTTATTGAGTGGCGACCAAAAGTGTTTTCTCATCAGTTAGGCTCAATTGAAAACTTTAAATGCATTTTTCTCGGAATCGCTTTTTTTGGGGTTATGTCGGTCTTCTCCCAAATGAGCGATATGTTCTTCTGTAAAAATGTCATAGATTTTATTTTTTAATACAGAGAGTAAATGGGATACATATGGATTTTATAAATATTAAATTATATCAACAATATAATAAAAGTATTATGTTTTTTTTAAATATTTTAAATTGCTGTTTTTAGAAACTTTACAATTACAACCAGTTGACTTTAAATTGCAGTTAGAAAAGTTTGTCTTTTTCACATTGTACAACAACACAAATAAAATAATACATTCTTTTCAAGGACTATGTAACAATAGGATGTGCAGTGTTAAAATCATCGAGTCAATCATAAAGTCACCAAGCCAAAAACCATTTACGTAGCTCTCAACTCGTGCACGTCTTGATAACATTGATTTTGAAACATTTTGGATATACAAAGTTAAAAATATCGAGCGAATCATTAGTCAAGGTCCTTGGCTAATAATTAGTTAAAAAAATCGAGGGTTTTGTCTTGGCTTTATGATTGGCCCAATAGTTGTAACTCTGCACATACTATTGTTACATAGTCCTTGATGTTACAATAATAGGTAGCAAATGCAACAACTGCAGAAATCCCTTACTGGCAGTAGCAACTACGACAACATTTTATTACCAATACATTTATGGAAAAATATGTTAAAGAGATCGTTCTATTTAGCAGTAAGCAATATATTATTATTACTGTAATATGAGAGTAAATTGTTTATCTATTTTTATTTTATATTGTAACATAAATCATTTAAGGATACATTTACAAAATACGTTGATATTACATTTGAAGACCTCATTTATAGTAAAATATTGGTGGTTTTTCCAGTAAAACATCAAATTCATAGCGAAATTTTATTACTTATTTCTATTTTTGGAGTTTCTTGCGAGTTTTAAAGAGTACGTATAAAAAATTTCAGAAAATAAGAATAAAAAAAAATATATTTTTTCCAATTTCAAGAAAAATTCGAAATTTGAAAAAAGAAAAATATGTTATAACATTAGGATCTGCAGGCTAAAACAATGGTTAACAAAATTTTAGTTGGACTGAGGAATGTTATACAAAATTTCATATTTTACTTTAATGAGGTTAACAACTGTAATATGGTATTCTCAGATACCAATTGAGCCAAATCCAATTACTTTAGTTCTGCGTTTTACTGTTAAGGATTTCTCGATTTGCCACCAACAATTGGTTTGCAAAATTTTATAATACTTATCTTAAAACCGCTAAAATTTTATTTCATTTTGCACTTTAGAAATACAAATATCTATTTTTTCAAAAGTCAATTTAGTCACAATCGAATACAATTTCCTACTTGTCTAAATTTGTGGAGCCACATCAAAACTTTGGTAATGGGTACAATATACTCATGCTTTGTAATGACAGCTCGTTACCTATTGCATTATTATGAGTTACCGATCATTAATGGTGCACTGCAGACAAGGCAAAAAAAAAAAAAAAGTACAAAATACAATATTTAGGTGATATTTTTTTTGTACTTACATCTACTGGTTGCCATTCAATTATAATGTTTTATGTAGGAAATCATTTTGCATGCATCTTGGTAGCCAAGGAATTACTTCGAAATCCAAAAAAAAATATTTATTTTTTTTGTTATTTTATTTATATTAATTATATAATAACAAATTATTTCTTAATACCCTAACCGAACACTAGCAACAAAGGCCATCGGCTCGTTGTAGCGAAAACAGACCAGAGCCTTTGGTGGGAATTGAACCCACGACCCCCGTACTGATAAGCTAGCACGCTACCAACTAGCCTAACGGGGCGCTCAAAATATTTATTATTCCTCCGTCATACACATGTTTCGATAGTCACATTCGTAACCCATAAGGTCTGGCCAGCCCCAAATAGAATAGATTGTAAATTAAAATAACAGAAAATACCATTTAAAAGAAATAATTTTAAAACCGTCTACTTACTCTTCATTTAAATCAAACGGTTTTTGTTATTTATTTTTTAATGTTGTTTAAACAACTGACACATAATTAAAGGACAAATAATTAATTACATTAAAAAAATGTGAAAATTTTAACTAGTAATTCTGTAAAGAAATAAATGATTTATTTATTTATTTGAATTTGTTTTTATATTTCTTGTATATTTGTTTGGTTTTTAATCTACTAAATATATACTTACGCAGTCTATAGACAGATTTTCAGTGAATGTGTGTGTTATACGTATGTATGTGGGTTTAAGATTTAAAATTATTTTGTATATAAACAAACAATTTAAAGAAAAAACAAAATGGAATTTTTTGATTTTTTTTTAAACAGAGAGCAAACAAAATTTCTTTTTTTAATAACTGTAACGGAAACAAATAAGCCACGAATTTCCGTTTTCTAGGTAAATTTTTGTTAAATTTAAAATTAATGGAAAAAATAAATGAAACTGAAAACAAGTAAGAGCGGCTGAATTCGGCTATGCCGAATCTTATATACCCTTCACCATGGTTGGGAAAAAACTGAAGTTTATATATGGACATATATGGAATGGACAGATTTATATACGGACGCCTTTAAGAGGAAATTAACCATTTAGTTTGGTGATAAAACTTGGACTCGGGAAGATTTATGGTTCCAGAATATAGATATTTAAAAAACAATTTATGTTTTGGGCATAACTTTTTTGTCTCTGAACCGATATTTCCGACTTTTTCAGCAAATATGTTATACTAAAGATTTTCGATCTTTTGCTATATAAGACGTATCCATAGGTCATATTACAGCTCTAGAATAGTGTTTGTTGTTTGTGTATAAAAGGTGAAGAGGTGAAAGAAAAGAATTTCAACAAATCGTTAAAAGAAATCACTAGAACTGCATGTGCTTTATTTCTACAAAAACGTTTGATTGAGCTGGCAAATTTGCATTTGGGATTTTATTTCCTTTTTTCATAAAAATATCATAAAATCATAAAAAATACCATTTTTTCCCAATTTTTTGCAATTTTGATGCAGTGGATGCAATTTTTTTGGGTCAGTCCATGTGAGAATTTTTTTGCTTTGGTTTGGATCTACAACTTTGCCAAAGACATAAAAACAAAATTCCGAACGGTTTATGATATATGGATTCCATAAAAATTTTCCTTTTTTAAAAATTCATGTTTGGGTGCAAAAACTTAGGGTGTCCATAAAAAAAATTTCGATGTAATCTGGCCAAGTCCGTTGCGGATTTTTTTTAGTTTCGATATACACTTCAAAAAAAAACTGGGTACGAAAGAGGAACCAATTTATGTGTTGCCATTTCAGGACAAAATCATGAAAAAATCATAAAAAAATAGCATTTTTTCCCAATTTTTTGCAATTTTGATGCAGTGGATGCAATTTTTTTGGGTCGGTCCATATGAGAATTTTTTTGCTTTGGTTTGGATCTACAACTTTGCCAAAGACATAAAAACAAAATTCCGAACGGTTTATGATATATGGATTCCATAAAAATTTTCCTTTTTTAAAAAAATCGTGTTTGGGTACAAAAACTTAGGGTGTCCATAAAAAAAAAAATTCGATGTAATCTGGCCAAGTCCTTTGCAGGTTTTTTTTAGTTTCGATATATACTTAAAAAAAAAAAACGGGTACGAAAGAGGAACCAATTTATGTGTTGCCATTTCAGGACAAAATCATGAACAAATCATAAAAAAATAGCATTTTTTCCCAACTTTTTGCAATTTTGATGCAGTGGATGCAATTTTTTTGGGTCGGTCCATGTGAGAATTTTTTTGCTTTAGTTTGGATCTACAACTTTGCCAAAGACATAAAAACAAAATTCCGAACGGTTTATGATATATGGATTCCATAAAAATTTTCCTTTTTTAAAAAAATCATGTTTGGGTGCAAAAACTTAGGGTGTCCATAAAAAAAAATTTCGATGTAATCTGGCCAAGTCCGTTGCGGATTTTTTTTAGTTTCGATATACACTTCAAAAAAACCGGGTACGAAAGAGGAACCAATTTATGTGTTGCACTGTGTAATTGAAGCACCCAGTGCAACAACAAGATAACTCCACTTTTTTTTGTGCACCGAACGACGCAGATTTTTTTTTTTTTTGGTTTTTTCTGCATTAAAAAAGCTATTTCGCAAAAAAGTGGAGTTATACGGTTGTTGCAT
Source organism: Eustalomyia histrio (assembly GCA_949748255.1). Taxonomy (NCBI): domain Eukaryota; kingdom Metazoa; phylum Arthropoda; class Insecta; order Diptera; family Anthomyiidae; genus Eustalomyia; species Eustalomyia histrio. Next base: position 76,555,146 of record OX456526.1, read on the forward strand.
TGGGTGCTTCAATTATTGATATATAACTATTTCAACGTTGATCTTTAGTATACAGGTTGGATGTTCCCCAATTAAAAATATATATTTTGTGTACTTTTTCGACAACAAGCGTACAGTACAGGGATGCGAAAGTTGGTACAATTGTACCATTTTTGGTACGATTTGGGTCTTAAAAGTACGATGGTAGTCCTATGGTTTATTTGGTACAATTTACAAATTTTCACAGTTTATCGTTATTTACAGTTTGGTGCAAAAGTGAGCCAATGCAAGTGAAATATTTGTAAATAATCTGCCATTTTTCTGTTTGCTTTACAAAAACAAAACTTTTTCCTTATTTACATTTCATACGTATAGTTCTCTTAAAATTTAAGTAATCTTACCCAAAATCCGTTCTCTTCATTTGAAAAAATCGATCTCTTTAACTCAAGGCAATTGGTTCACTTTTGCACCAACAAAAAAATATTCAATAAAGGGTACTAAAATTGTTTAAACTTATTATTAGTTTGAAATTTTTTTTAATTTTATGCATAAAAAAGTGAAAAATATTAAAAAAAATGTCGATGAAGCCAACAGCCGATAAAAGAGGTGCTGGATAAAGCTAAAAATGGTGATTGCACACGTAAAATCGCCAATTTCTTTAAAATGGGTCAGCTAACAGTGGCAAGTTATATTGCAAGTGAGAAAAAAATTAATCCAGATCAGTATACGACACCAAAAATTGGAAGACTAAAAAAAATCAGTGACACTGAAGCTAGAGCCATTGGACGTCTTTTCACTTTGGGCAAAATCAAGAGCACAAAAGAGGTAGTTTCTGAATGTTCGGTCACTGTAAGCAGATGGACAGTCCCAACGGCTCTCAAAATCGTTAGCTACAAAGCCAGTATTAAAAAGAAAAAGACAAAACTATCACTAAAAAACGTAAAAGCGCAAAAATAATTTTTGGAAAAATATAAATTTTGGACAGTTTTTGATTGGTATAAGGTATGATTATTTTACTAGCTTATTTTGTCATATATGTGGCATTTTTCTTTATTTTGTAGATAATACGGTCCGATGAGACCAAAATTAACATATACCAATCGGATGGAAAAGTTTAGTATTGGGCCAAGCCATCAACCACACCAAACCCAGCCCATGTAATTCAAACCATAAAGCACGGAGGTGGTTCTCTTATGGTTTCGGGATGTATGGTGTGGACCCACTTATACAGGTTGAAGGTATTATGCGAAAGGAGGACTATCTTCGCATACTACAAGAGAATTTGCCAGATAGACTTGAAAATGTTATCTTTCAGCATGACAACGACCCCACACATTCTGCGAAAATGGTTAAGGAATGGCTTAGTTCTCAGGTGTTTAGGCTCATGGAGTGGTCATCTCAAAGCCTCGATCTTAACCCGATCGAAAATGCTTGGGCTTACTTAAAATGTTGTTTGACAGATTACGAAGAGCCTCCAAAGAGTATTAGTGAGCTGCGGGAGAGGGTGCAGGCTGAATAGAAAAAATTTTCTGTGGATTATAAATCGAAACTGTATGAATCCATGCTAAGGAGAATAAATCAGTTGGAAAAAGCAAAGAGATACTGGATAAAGTATTTAATTTAAATTAGAAAACCCTTGGTGCAAAAGTGAGCCAACGGCCTAGATTTCAAAGTATTATGATTTAGATACGTAAGTTTGAATTACATGTTTATGTTTTAGTTGTTTTATTTTTTAATGATGTATATATTCGTTAAAGTAAATAGTTTTTAATTTATTAAATAAACACCATAAAAAAAAGGTTGCTCGTTTTATTTTAACCATTGGCTCACTTTTGCACCAAACTGTATTTTCTTGGCAACTCATTTTTGCTGTCACGTCTTTGTAAATATCTTTTACATTAGAGCCAATTTAGACGGCGACTTTGTTGCATATAATTATTGCATGCAATTTTTTATTGTTTTCGAACGGGATAGACAAGCATGCGGAGTAACAAAAAAGGCAAAGTTTTAGTTTTTCGTGCATGTTTCTGTTATCTTTCTTTCACACTCATATGTATTCTTATTTTGTTGCTTTATTCACATTCAATTTTCGTGCAATTAAAGTCACCGTATAAATAGACATAACTTTGGAAGCAACTTTGAAAAGGAAATTAAGAAAATTGCACGCAATCAACTGCATCGTATAAATTGTCAACAGTTTCTAGTCTAGTCCAAACGAAAGATTTGCTACATTTATCGAATTATTGTTGCTATAATTTTAAAATAACAAATAGTTTGTTATCTTCTTAAATATGATATTGATTTCATGGATTTTTGTACCTTATTTTACATATTTTTTATTATATTATTTTAATGTACAACTGCATTTTCTGTGAAGTTTTTTTGTTATTTTTATTAAATTATATATTTTTAATTTTATCAGGCTCAAGATCATAAGTTTTTGATGATACTAACGAATAGTTAACACTAATTTTTTTATTAAATGGAAAAAATTGTAAGGATCAGCGCTAGAGTGTACTATTCGTTAGTATAATTAAAAAATTATGATCTTGAGCCTGATAAAATTAAAAATATATAATTAAAACAAATAGATCAAATAATATTCAAAATTTACATATGTTTATTAAAAATAAAAATATTAAAAAAATCTATAATTGGTGTTTTATTTATTTTAATACTAAAAAATTGGTACAATTGAGGTCAAAAAAGTACAATTTGGTAATCACTTTTGTACGAAATTGAAATTCTCATTTCGCATGCCTGGTACAGTATCTCTTTTTATCATTTATACAGATTCGATATTTTTTAACCTTTAATTTAGGTTGGTATACTTCGCAAGTGATTTTGTTAACAAAACAAAAAATAATCCTCCTTGTTGTTACTTACATATCTATTTTTTGTGTACTCGCGTTTTTTTATGCACTTGTCCTTTTTTCCCTCAACAACAACAGCAGCAACACGACCAACAGCATTAACTATAACACTAACGAAAAATTGAATTTCGATTGATTGCTTTCGTAGTTGACGACATCGACATCAATAAATCAAGCAAGTGACTTGTATTCTGCAGAAAAATGTTTGTTGCTACAAAAAAGTTTGATACATACATATTTAATGAGGTAACACTTATTAAATCAACTGTTCAAACTTTGTTGAAACTAAACCATTATAAAAGAATTTTAAGTTTTTGTTTAAATTATTTTTTTTAAGAATTTTACAAGACATAGTAAACTAAACGAAAACTGCTGTGAGCTATTTAGCTTGAAGACTTCTGTATCATTATTTCTTTCTATTTAAAAAGCAAACTGTAGATTCCTTAAATAGTAAAACATTATCCCATTAAAAAACGCTCGAATTTTGAGAAAATTTTCTTATTCAAAAATAGTTAGAAATTTCAACCTAGTTAAGTTGTGCTTGACAAAGGCAAACCTATACATAGAGAAAGCAGATTTATTGTGATAACCAAATTTCTTGTCAACCGAATGTTTTCGTTGTATCTACCGACATATGTATTTGTGATGACTGCAATTCCGTTAATAAAACAGAATTTTTGTTAAAACCATATATTTCAATTGAGCCAGGAATAAATTTGTTTGCGACAACCGAGTAACCGCGTTTTTTATCTTCGAGACACATGACTTATCCTCTTCATCCTGCAGCCAATGCAAAACACAATGTTTAATGGCCATCCTCGCCTATAACGAGCAATAGCTTTGTATCCTGTGTTTTGTCTGCTTAATCACCGAATTTGTTGCCAATCGAATTCTGGCGGTTACGACAACTGTCTTCATATTAAATTTTATATTTAGTTGTGAAAGACAATATTCAGTTGTGCAATATAATATTTATATTCCATAGAAATATTATAACGTTCCACAAAATTTTATTTAAAAAAAAAAATTATTTTATTTTAATTAAAAAAAATATTTTTTTAAATGTTTGCCTTTTCCGGGATTTGAACTCGGAAATTGGAATTACTGAGATATCTCTCTACTCACTACACCACAAGCACTTATAAATTTTGATAGCTAATTTTGAATTTAAGCAATTTGTTAAGAAAACAAATATAAAATAAAATTTGTTTATCAATAACAATCATTAGTGACGTCTATTATAAAGGGTGTCCCAAGAAGAACGCAATTTTTAAATTTTAAATAAAACACAGATATTTAAAAAAAAAATCGTGAAACTTTATTATATCGAAAAGTAGATAGAATGAGGTTATGTATGGAACAATATATCGTGCAGATGGCCGCCGCGGCTTTTCTGGCATGCACGCGATCTTTTAATGAAGTTTTCAATGACCGTTTTGCATGAATGCTGCGGTATTTCATTAATGCAGCGTCCAATTTCCTCTTTTAAGGCTTGAGTCGTCGTCGGCTTATTCGCGTAAACCATCGACTTCAAAAAACCCCAAAGAAAAAAATCTAATGGTGTTAAATCGCACGATCTAGGCGGCCAATTCTGATCTCCAAAACGCGAAATAACACGACCGGGAAATGACTGATGCAGCAATTGAATTGTTTCTCTGGCTGTATGACATGTGACGCCGTCTTGTTGGAACCACATGCCCTCCACATTCATTTCTTCAATTCTAGGAAAGAAAATACTGGTTATCATTTCACGATACCGAACACCATTGACTGTTTGCGCTTGACCTGCCTGATTTTCATAAAAAAAAGGTCCAATGATTCCTCCAGCCCAAAAACCACACCACACAGTGACACGTTGAGGATGCATTTGCTTCTCGTGAATCACTTGAGGATTTTCCTCACCCCAAATGCGACAATTCTGCCTATTGACGAAGCCATCAAGATGAAAATGGGCCTCGTCACTGAAGATGATTTTATCGGCAAAATCAGCATTTTCATGTTGTCTCTCCAATACCCAATTAACGAACTCCCTTCGCTGTCCATGGTCAGCTGGCTTCAGTTCCTGAGTCAATTGAACTTTGTATGCATGAAGATGCAAATCTTTCGTCAAAATTCGCTGCAAAGTGGATTTGGAGACACCAATTTGCTGAGCTCGGTGTCGAATTGAGGTGGATGGAGTTTGAGCGACATCATCACGTACAGCTGCGACATTTTCGGTCGATCGACCTGGTCGAGGGCGCGTTGTTGTATTTACATCACTAACAGACCCAGTTTCGGCAAATTTATCCATTAATCTCTTTACTGTTGACTCTTTTGAAGCATTATTGTGACCCCAAATTGATCGCAATTTGCGAACTGTAGCCGCAAAACTTTCACCATTTTGGTAAAACAATTTCACAATGAGAATGCGTTACATTTATACTAACCTCGTACCTTCTACTAGCAAACAATAACAATTGTTCAAATGTCAAACAATGACACTTCGAATGTTGCCAGATTTAAAAATTGCGTTCGTCTTGGGACACCCTTTATATACAATCCACAATTCGGTTGCTTCTACTGAAACAATGTCACTGCACAGTATGTGCAAGCTTCGATTTTGGGAAAGTTATAGTTAGGTCATAAAAGTTAACTAAAAGTGAGTTTTTTTCGTAGTCGACTACCGAATTGCTTATAGGGTATATATATATATATATACATTTGATCAGAATAAATACTAAACGAATTTTATTTTTAGGCACAAAGTGTGTAATTGTTAATACTTTAGAGTAATAGAACAAATACAAAAAATTCAGTTGGATTTAATAAAGCTGTCTGCAAGATGGGTGCCACTATTGCTCTCAATTGTACGGGTGATCATTCATTCGTGTGACGTGTGTAGTCTCAATGGCAAAATTCCATGAATTAGGCTACGAATTGGTACCTGATTATTTCCTATTTCCAAATCTAAAGAAATGGATCGGTGGAAAGAGATTTAGCTCCAACAATTGAATTATTAATCAAACAAACGACTATGGAAGGGATACAAATATTGGAGAAACGTTGGACTAAGTGTATTGAGCTAAAAGGAGATTATATTGAAAAATATTTTTTTTTTGCAAAAACAACTGTGTCACGGACTTATTAATCCGCCCTCGTACCTAACGAAAAGGTAATTACTTTTTAGCGGATACAGTAAACAAATTTTTATTAAAAGTAAGTAGATGATGAATTACAACTAAATCATAGAAACTAATTTTTTATGTATCATTTATACTATTTTTAGCAGATAAACTGAAATTAAAATCTCTGTTTGTAATTCTAATCTATAAAAACAATTGACAGCCAAAAACTAGCTTCAATAAAAAATTTGAATTTTTCAATCCCAACTGTAAATTTAGTACCTGCTTCCCCAAGATTTACATTTTGAATATGTTGTAGAGAAAGATGAAAAGATCACGTCTTCGTATTAGCGCCCCTATTTTTAACACCTGTAATATCAAAGCCTTCATTAAACAGGAAAATTACTATTTAAAGACCTTCAGATTTAATGCACCTTTTTCTTAGAAAATCTTCCTCTCTGATACTTAGGACTTTTCATCAGGTAAACGTTAAGTATTTTAAGAATTTTTGTTGCGAAAATTCTTCGTATTCAGTAAATTTTTCCTCTCAAAAACGATATAATAAAGATTTTTTAATGAAAGGTATTTTTTCAATAGAAAAATTTTTAGGACTTTTGTCTATATAAAAGCATCATTCGGAAAAGCCCCAAAGCCTTAGGTTCTGAGGAATTTCTCTTAACCAAAAACCACCACACGCTTAGGTCAGTTTTTTACATATTTTGAGCTCGTTTTATTATAGAAAAGCCTTCGGATTCATAAGGCTTTTTCCTTTAGAAAATTATCAAAATCTCACGACTTTTTCTATGGAAAACTTAACATATTCGGACAACTTTCCGCATAGAAAAGCCCTTATATTACAATGACTCTTGTTAAAGAAAAACACACATACTTTGACCAAAGTTTCCTACAGAATACTCTACAGATAGCTTCACCGATAACAATCCAATGGATTTTCAGAAACAGAAGTTTTTAATAACAAAAACTCTCAGATTATTATTAATCTCTGTATTTATTTTTTATTATTTGATGTAATTAACATAAATTAACATAAATTCTTATTGTAATTCACAGTTTTAATGTTAATTTTTATTGTTTCCTTTAGGGACTGAAACCGAACATAAACGGGCTCAGGTTCGCTGTTTATAAAAACTTTTAACCTGAACCCGCTGAACCCAAAAATTTAACCAGGTTCGGGTTCAAAAATATAAAAAAAATATTCTTGCTGTTCATAGTTTATATACAAAATTATTTCAATAAAAATTATAAGAAATTATTCAAATATAGATACACACATAGAAAATAAAAATATATACGTACATCTGTGTGTGTTGTGTTTTGTAAAATTACATACAAATAAAAAAAATTTCAATTTGAAAAACAAACCACAAAAGTAATTTTTTCTACATTTTGTCAGTTAAAAATTGATGGATATGTTAAACGACTTTCGATTGCTTTTACTACTTTTGTCGATTGAAAATAAACAACAAAATTGGTTGAATATAATAAAAAATCAGTAGTCCTCTTTTTTATTGTATTTTCGATTAATTTAATATGTACCCAGTTGTCCAATCTTCGTTGACGAAATTGTCTTCAACGATGTCTTGAAGAAACTTTAAAATTTTTCGTGCACGATATTTGTAGCTTATAAAGTCTTTAACGACAATGTAAGCGAAATCTGAACTTACAAAGTGATGAGCGACAAAATAATATGATTGTCTTCAATCAAAGTACGTAAGCGACAGGTTTGGGCACGAAATCATTATTTTGTCGTATATGAAACTCCGTTGATGAAACTATAAACAAAACTCTTTTCAAGTTATCGTCACTCCAAGTACATTGACGACAATATAAGCGAAAATCCCCTGTAGTTTCATCGACTACAATTTGGATTATATTGTCGCAAACATGATCGTCAAAGACAATATGAGCAATAGTGCCGCCCATTTGGTCGTGTACGATTTAGCGGCCATATGTATTAAAATGCCCTTGACGATTTGTATGGGCTGTCACCAATTGATCGTCTACGAATTTGTTTGGTGTTGTCTTAAAGACGTGGACAACAGGGTATTTTATGTTAGTTTTTAACGAAATAATATTATGTAATTGTGTATATTGAGTATATGGTATTATATATGAATGATAATATTTGGAATGTTTGTAAAGAATTCGTAGAAGTTTTTGAACCAAAAACATTTTTACAAGAATTACTTCTAAATATTAAAAAAAAAAAAAAGAAAACCACTTTTGATTGCAGCATTATATCTAGATAGCAGATTTAAGTTAATGCTAAGTCTCGAAGATGTTGAAAATGCTAAAAAAAAAACATTTTTAAAACAAAATTAATATTTTAAAAAATTTCAAAATGGAAAGAGAAGAAAAGAATTTTATGAGAGAATCAATATCTTGTTCTTCAGAAGATGATGAAGAAATGCTCGAACAAGTTCTTAAAAAGAAGGCACGATTTTCTAAATCAAATCCTTCTAATGAGAGAACCTTTTCAGCCTTAAGATTCACTTTGTCGCCACAAAGAACAAATTTAAAAGAAGAAAACTCAAAAAACATATTAATTCTAAAATTAAATGAAAATTTCCTTTTGATAAAACATTTTTAATTTTTAAATGTTGAACTCAAACCCCGAACCGAACCCGAAGCTGATTTTTTTATTCGATTAACCCGATCGTGAACCCATTTTTTTCAGGGTTTCAGTCCCTGGATTCCTGTAACATAAATTTCATTCATAGTAAAGCGCAAACTTTCTGAAAATCAAATATTTTTTTATTTTAATGAACTGTAATAACCAGTATTTAGTAAAAACATTTTCTTTGTATATTTAAGCATTATTTAGCGTGTTTCTAAATATTAAAAATAGGATTATTGAACACATAAAATTTAAACTTAAACAAAATTCTAATGTTTCTAAGACATTCTGATATAATTAAAATCGTATAATTAAACACATTTTGCCTATTATTTTTAAACACTTTAAATTTTTGATTTTAAACATTGTGTCTATTTTTGCCCAATAGTAGGTAAAAAGTTACCTCTTTTAAATAGAGTAGATTTCAACAAGGAGTTCAGTTGGATTGTCCCAGTACTCCCTACTTGCAATGAGTAATCCATACTTTCTACAGAAGTTGATTCAGTACAGAGAAAACCGATTTTTGCTACAAACGACTTTGCAGCCAATCGAATAATTCGGTTGTGTTAACCATATTTTGCGGTTGTGATAACAGAAAACCATTTGACACAAGTTTAGTTTGACTGTGACAACATTATTTCGGTTCTCTCTTCGGTAGTCACAACCCAAAGCTTTGGTTGCTGTAACTACCAATTCAGTTGGCAGCACGAGCCTGTTTTCTTGGTTAGGGTATCCTGTTATCTAAAGGTATTGTAAACATCGCAAAAAGTTACGAAAGCATCTCAAATATAAGACAATGCTCCGCATTGCAATACATATGCCAGATTATATTCTTGCCGAATCTGCATATGGATTTCATAGCCTTGGTCTGTATATAAAGATCCAGTATTAACTCTGCAGGAAAAGCACTTATTCCAGGACACGTCACGTGATCGATTCGTTGTAATGTAATGTTCGGATTATAAGACACCAAAACGCAAAAATCATCCTCAAAATTGAGTCGCCCTTTGAGGTCATTTTCTACTGCATTTTTGCTGACGTAAAGAAAATCCATTTAACAAGAACTGGAAGCACTTAATACGCCTGACCGAAGATTTAATTTCTACAAAAACACCCGCGTTTATACATCTTTATCTAGATCCTTCTTGATATTGCAAATTATATCAATAACAGTTGAGTCAAAGGATCTACCTGTCCGATATGATAATTTAGATGAATTCAGAGCGATTTTTCGACCGAATGAATTTCTCCACAATACGTTTAAGTTTTTTCTGTAAAAAGCATGATCAACTGCCAAAAATAATTATTTTAGTGTCTTTATCGTAATATTTAAGTACGACACTGTTTAGCAATATAGGATATCAGGATCTGCTCGCAGCATCATATATTTTTGGGATTGTGATTGTACCAACCATAGTCGTACTATAATACAGTTACAATATTGCGATCATATTATTACCATCATATTAACATAATATAGTTCGTATAGTTATATTAAAATTATCCTGAAGTTGTACCAACAAAAGATTTTTTAATAATAGTCCTTACCTTTGCATCCCCGAAATGCATAGCCAACAAAATATCACATTGGTGAGGCCTTGATAAAAACTTATGCAATTTTAACGAGGCTAATGTTTTATGCAACCGATATCAAAATATTATGTTCAAGAATAGATTCAGCTGGTTCTAAAGAACTTTACTGGATTACTAAAACGATGAACTTTATTAAACAATATGATGAGCAGAATGCAAAATAAAAAGCCAAACAGAAGGCATCGAAGTAAGAAAGAACCAAGGCCCAAATCTGAAGCTGGAGCGAGGGCTCAACTTTCAAATGAACTGATTTTCACACATGAAAGGTGTTTTTAGTGGTTGAGAACTTTGTTTCAAAATAAACAACATAAGAGATTTCAAAATGTTTTTTTACTTTTATTTGATAACTTATTGTTTGACAGTTAGTATAAAAAAATAAATTTTGTACAGATGTAACCACTTTATTTAAAGAGCATTCGGAAGGATCTATTTTAAATTTTTTATTCGGCTAAAAGGGAAAGCCAAAAATTTATTTTTTGCATCATGATAAAATAACAATTTCAAAATGATTTTTTCAGATAATCTTAAAATAAAAAACCTTAATAAAAAAGTGACTTGCAAATGATAGTTTATTCTTATTGCAAATATAAGGCTGCAGAAAAAATTACGCCATTTATAATTTAAAGAATCATAAAAATTTGCACCACTATTGCTCATGAATCTCTCCATACAAGATAATGAATTTTAATGATGACACATGGAAATATTTCATACTAATTGATATTTCATCGGTATTACCTTATCATTGGTAAAATTGTATAAAGGTTCTGTAAATATAAGTGTCTCTTTTGTATAGAATAATACACTTTAATTATATTTGCACAATTCATGATCTATAGTGTGTGGTGAAGTATATCTTGGCTTAAACAACAAAAATAACAAATATTGTTAGTAGTATACAATGTGTGTATTTTTCCCCACATAAAAATCAAAAAAATAAAGAACTTAAAAATATGTTTTTATATATTGTTTATTAGGGTGGATCTAAAAAAGGTTAGCCAATCAATCCTTAGGTTTATAAAATTGAAGGAATGTTAACAACATTGTTTTGCCACGACCCGTATACCAAAGTTTTGGTTTTTTTGTTTATTGTGTCGCTATTTAAAGTCCGCTCGTAATATATGGCACTTCATTGTTTAGGGAAATGAAGGAAAAAACTTGGAAAATCTATTATGAAAAAATATAATGATTAAAAACTAACGAATGCAAAATGGCGGCCGTGAATTTTAAAACATTAATATTCTGGATCTAAAATACAGATCTGTAATTGACTTTGGGTCGGTGAATTACAAGAATCTGAAATGAAAAATTTTTAAAACGAAATGGCAGATCCAATATGGCGACGAACATTATTGCCTTAAATAATATTAAAATAAAAAAATAATAATATTAATATCTATTATTAGCCATATGGAAAAGTATAATGATCACATAGAAAGTTTTGGTGGATAATATAAGTAATAATATTAATAATAGGAAAAAAATAAATTTAATTTAAAAAACTCAAAAACCGAAAAGAAAATAATGCGAACTTATTATGTTGATACATGTATTTCGATGTGGCAAAATATTTCTTCAGAACCCAAAGTTTTAGACAAGCTAGAGCCTCTAAAAGATGGCAGAGCCTGAACAAAAAACATATTAAAAACGAATATTTTGATACATTTCTGTCTTCTTAGCAAACAACACATGTGATTAAGTTTTTTTCCTAACGGGCACAATTTAGATACTAAAATTAAGAAAGACCAAAAATATTATATATATATATATATATATATATATATATATACAGAAAAAAAATTAAATTATTTTTTGGCTCAAGTAATAATTATTAGTTATTTTATGTAGTTTTTATATACTCCGAGGTGTTTCGTTTATTATTTCTAATTTATAGCGAGCTTTCAATCTCCCAAAGTTTTACACAAGCTAGAGCCTGAACGAAAAACCTATTAAAAACGAATATTTTGCAACGAAGTGTAGAATTTTATTAAATTATTATTATCGTACCCAGGAAAAATTTAGCAATAGCAGCTCATTGATTTTTGCGTTGCCAATAATAACCTAGACCTGCTCACTGCATTACTTCTAACGTGAAAATAATGATTTACTAATAATGTATTATACAGCTGCTTATATTCCATGCTAGCTCATTGTACTCTTATACTGCATTACTTTCAAAGTGAAAATTATGAGGTACTCGTAATGTGTTTTAACTACTTATTTGGCAGTTAAAATCTATTTTTGGTTTTGTTATTTATTTTTTTTTTTCAAATTGTTAACAATAATCAGTTTTTATTCTATAAATCGTAACAAGTTATTTTTGCCTTACCTATAAGTAGTCATTTTAACCTTAGCATTAAATAGTTATTTTTCTACCTACTAGTAAGCTTGGATGCAACTTGTAGGCTTGGATGCAACTCCGATGTTATGTTAAAATAATCAGCTTATTAAGGAAATTCAACCTGTTTTACTGCTCTCTCTAAAATATATTTTTTGGTTAGGTCCTGTTTTCTAGGTTATTATTTGTTTTTAACATATTGAATCATAGCTTCACTTGTAAAAAAAATTGTGGTTTCTGAATATACTATGAGATAAATTTTAAATTTTGGAACCTGGCAAACATTTTTAAATATTCTGTTTTCACTCTGATTTTTAGCAGCTTTGCTCAATACCGGGAAAGTAAAGTTTAAGATATTCAAAAAATTTTATATATATATATTTTTTTTTAAATTTAGGAAAGTTAAGCTTTTATTTGTGTATGTTCATGATTCTTAATGTCCAAGGACATTTTTAGGATTTTTTAAGGAACTGGGGGTAAAAATGTTCTGTTCCTTGGAGCAGACATGAAAAATATTATAAAATTCCAAAAGTGGGGAATATTTTACCCAAATTTTAAACCCATAAACGTAATCTTACTTGTAATGTTGTGAAAAATCTGCACATGGTTATGCTACCCATCGCCTCCATTACATATCAAAGTTGCATGCAATTCATAGTGAACCACAATGCAGACCTTTCTTGCCAGCGTCACAAATATCGAATACATTTCTTGCACAATATTCTTAATTTTTACCAACCAACAACATTTGGTCAATGAAAGTTTAAAATCAAGCCATCCGAATATTTTTACGAGTTACAAACTCGATAACAATTGTTTAGTTCTTTGTTGGTAATATTTTAAAATTTGTGGTTTATCCTTTAAGTAACGCTAAATGCAATATTTCGAAATTTCTAGTCCTTTCGTCATCAGCTGCATGTAAATTTTACAGCGATGAGAAAGCGGCTTTACATTACGTTGGTAAAAAAAAAGTTCGAATTCAAATATGCCAGTTTTGAAAATAAATTAAAAATAAACTTATTTAGAGCTAGCACATCGCCATTGTACCTGTTGTTGTACGTATTCTATTATTTTAAATAATTTAAAAACTAAGAATATAAAGAATATACAATCAAAAATAATTTCGATGTCGCGAATTTGGAGAAAATTTCATACAGAAAATGTTCGATTTTTATCAAGAAATTTTCTTAGATTTGCATCTGACCAAAATTCTTTTTTGAATGGTCATATGTCTTAATATGAGACAGAATTTGTGTGAACAATTTAATTTGAATACGCTCAATAATAGCGAAAAACTTAAAAAGGCAAATTTTATATTCAGTTGTAAAGATAACTATTATCCTTTTAAAAAATTAAAACAATGCCATGTCTAATGAAAGTCCCTCGTAGGTATATTGCAAATGTAAAAGAAGTTAACAACGTAAAACTATCTTAAGAAGATCACAACGTTTTTAGATAATTAGGAAAATTGCACAAAAATCGAATTTTGTTGAGTTTGCAAAGACCGCGAATAATTTAAAAGCCACAAATTTGTTTTTAATTTTGATTGGTAATTCGTAATCTTCATAAAAATTAAGAACTGATTTGAGAAGCTTAAGGCGTAAGAAAGTTGAATTTTTACTTACATCTTTTCAGAAAATTTTGATATTTTGAATAAAATATGTAATTTTATGTATAAATTTTTAAAAAAAATTGTGAACTACTTTAAAGTCACTGAATTTTTATTAAACGTTGCTCTCATATTCCTTTTATGCACATTAATTAAGACTATATTGGCAAATTTTGTTAAATTATAGCGTATAGTTTTAAAAATAGTTCAATTTAAAGTTAATCGTACTTTTTCTGTAAATTACTCTAACGACAAATTACTATTTTTAAAAGTTAAAGTTATTTCACGTTTCAAAAATTATATTAATTCTCATGTAAATTTGTAAAAGTTCCCATGAAATTTTGTTCGCGTTGTCCAAAAAGTAATGGCTACTCATTATTTTTTGGCTGTGCATAAGCGATAAGGTAATTACCACGAATTACTTTGTGATTTTTGAAAGTGAGAAGGTAATGACCACTCATTACTTTTGGGACATGGCGAATAAAAGTAATTAAGGGAGTAAGTAGGCTGGTAAGTAGTTGAAACCATGTTTTTGTTGGGTTCAGATTGTTAAGTTTCGAATTTGTCAATACAAACAAATATAGAAAAAAATTCAATTATGAAAATTTCGGTGAATCATTAATGATTTTAACATTGGCGTGTCATTGGGAGGAAGTAGTTTGTTTCCGTGCTATAAAAAATCGATGAGCAGATGGACTTCTTCATTAGTTTACGGAAGTTGTAAAAATAGGCACTACAAAATAAATATAGGGAGTGGCATTTTTTAGGTTAAAAATGTAATTTTGAACACACCAAGAATTATTATTCTGACCTGACCTGGAGTGAATAACACTGGTATGAAAAATATGTTTTCAATAAGCCATTAAATGACTGCAGGAATTAACCATTTATGGACCAACTAAATAATTGTTTTTTTACTAGTAGGGGTTAATATCAACATTTTGGAAGTTGTTTAAAATGACTTCTTTCAAATCGAAAAATTTGCACTATAACTTCTTTGGATGTTCTGAAAAAGAGATTCGTAAAGAATAACATCCATTTTATTTTGGTGGGAAGTTATCCTTAAAAATTATATGAAATTTTGTTTCTAAGACATTAATAAATTGTTCGTCCTAACCGAAAATTAGTCTTAAGCAGTTTTGTATTAAAAGATGTTTTTTAATAATTTATTTTATACAAGAGCGTCTGCAACGAAAACAACAATTTAGTTTAAAATTTTAAGTTTACTACAAATTTTCTGGAATTGTCTCATATTTTCAAAAAAAAATTTTAATTAACTAAAAGCTCAATTATACCATACAAATATATTGAAGTAACGATATTACCTTAAGCCAACTTTTGAAAAGTTCCATCTCTATTTATTCAGTTAATTTACAATCGAAACTTAACATACCCAACTTAAGCAAATTAAAAACATGTCAAAAGAATTGTATGAAAATAAAAATTATATCTAAAAAATAAAACAAAACAAATTAATATCCACAAGAAATTAAAAAAAAAAAAAATATGCAGTTGTGCGAATCTTAACTAATTCATTCAACTCAAATATGGATGCCGTGTCATTTGAGGCAAATATATGTCCACTTTTGTTTACTTTTGAAACGTAGCATAAGTCACTTAAGTCAATTGTAGTTAGGCCTTAATATAATATAATCTTAAAAAAATTTTGAGTAATGTATGCATACACTCAGAAAAAAAAGTTAGTAGAAAAATTTGTAAACGGTTTTCAATCCCCTTTTAGTTTTTTTGCACTAATCTTTAGGAAACAAATTATTAGGAGGGCGGATCAATAAGTCCGTGACTCTTCGAACTTCCCTCTTAGTTATATGAAATGCAACACTGCTATCACCTGTTAATATAATACGGTCAAATTTTGAGCAAGTTCCGTTATTTACTTTGCGTTTAACAGCTGTTCAAAACATACAACCTCGTGGATTTTTTTAAAAATGGAAAAAAGTGAATTTCGAATGCTCATTAAACATTATTTTTTGCGAAAAAACCGTCAATAAAAAAAAAGTGGTTTACTGACTTTCGTTGTTGTCGCACAAGTAGAAATGACGCTGAACGTGGACGGCCAATTGATGTCAATACACCCGAATATGTCGAAAAAATCAACGATGTGGCGTTGGCCGATCAAAAAGTAAAAGTGCGTGAGATTGTTGATGCCATTGGCATTTCATATGTCAGTGTGGTTTCGATTTTAAATGATCAGTTGGATTTAAGAAAGCCGTCTGCAAGATGGGTGCCGCGTTTGCTCCCAATTGACCATAATGCACGGGTGCAAATGTGTAGTCTCAATGGCAAAATTCCAAGAATTTTGCTACCTTATCCGCCATATTCTCCGGATTTAGCTCCCAGTGACTATTTCCAATCCTAAAGAAATGACTCGGTGGAAAGAGATTTAGCTCCAACGATGAAATTATTGATCAAACAAATGCCTATTTTATGGACCTCAAATAATCCTATTTTTTGGACGGGATACAAAAATTGGAGAAACGTTGGACTAAGTGTATTGAGCTCAAAGGAGATTATGTTGAAAAATATTATATATTTTTTTTTGCAAAATAACCTGTGTTTCATTCAAAAAGTCACGGACTTATTGACCCACCCTCGTATTTAGCAAATCTTTTTGTTGCTTATTTCAGGAATCATTTTAAAAATTTTTGAAAGCCGATTTGCTAAAATTAGCAAAAAAAATTACTAATTTTTAAAAAGTGGATATTGAGGGAAATGTTATATCTATATACCGATTTATCAATATACCCACTCATGTCTAAAAATAGGACATCCACTTAAAATAGTTCTAAAAATCAGCCCTAAAAACATTAAAATTTGAACTTAAGAGTAAAAAAATTAACTAAAATATTTTTCAATAAGAAATTATAAACAAAAAGATAAATTCGATTATGTTTTTTACAATTTTTTAATTTTGTCTAAAATATTTTTTGAAAAAAAAAAAAATATAAAAAATAAAAAAATGTTGATGTTCGATAAAAAAAAATATAAATTTGAAATTTTGAACTAATATTAATAATATTTAGTAAACTTTTTTGCTGATTTCAGAAAACAGATTTTAAATTCAATTTTACAAAAAGTTTACTAAAATTTAGAAGCGGCTATTTTTTACACGTCAGCAGACATGTGTTGCAAAAAATACCACTGGACTCAAATAAGCAAAATTTCCCATAATAACAGTAAGATTTTCGGTTGCCATTACAGACTTTATTTGGTGAATATAAATTTGGCAAACAAAGTGTATTAAGTCTATAAATAATTTGTGTGAAAAGTTAGGTTAATTTATTGTTTTACCGGTTCTTCTTCGAACCGAAATCGATATTCCATATTTTGGACAGAATTTGGGGTTAAAAATTTTAGTTGTTTCAGGAAAACATTCGATTGCGATAAACAAATAATTAAGAAATGCTATGAGAACTCATACATATTATTTTTCTGGATTGATGTTGCCGTTGTTGGGAATAAAACTTGCTACCTTCTATATAACAGTCCAACGCAACAACGCCCACAAACAAATATTTATGTCTGAGATTTATCATCCCGCGAAATTACAGTGTTGCCTTATTGGAATGCCTTCAACTTCCACCAACTTTCATCTCTCCTCTATCCTCCTTCCAAACAAAGCAACACATTAGCTAGTAGGAATAATTTCCTGAGTGTTACTTATCTTTAAAAAAAAAACCCCCAAAAAGTGGTATACGCGGGTGTGCAAAAAACTACAATTCTATGCTCATCTTCAGCTAAGTTTTAATCCCAGTGGGTGACTGGATAAACCTTTTATCGAGCCACCCTGTTAAATATCGATGTGTTATATTCAATTTTGGCTATCTTTAAATTTGACGAAAATAAGTTTTTATTTGATGTATGGTTTTAATCTTAAATTAAATATTTAAATTATATCAGGAACACATTTGCTTGGAACAACTGAATAATTCGGTTGCTGTAACCAAAGTATTCAGTTGGCAAGAAATTCGGTTATCACGATTAATCTGTGTTTTCTGTGTATGCAATGCAATTTTCAATTCTTATTGGTTTCCCCAACTACAATTTAATCAAACGAGTAGTTAATTGGGGTCATTCGATTTATATTGAAATAAATTCATTTAATTTTTTTCATAATTCAATTTTTGTATTCACTCATTGCGAATTCATCGATATGTAACTCTTTCGGTATACAAAAGGAAAAGGAAAATTAAAAACTTTGGCTTTTTTTTAAAGGATACTTGTTAATTTCATTGAAATGCAATAAAAGCAAATTAAAAAAAAATTCTTTTGAAAAAGGCCTGTTTAGTGGTTAACTTCGATTTGGGTTCAATTTGGATAAGCTTTACGAAGCAGAGACAAAACTAATGAGCAGAGACAAAACTAATCTTATGTTTAGATTTTTTTAAATATTTCTTCCAAAGCAACTACAACTATTAGGTATAGAATGAACTATATTTGGAAGATTTACCTTTGGAGGTATGGTGCAGCTAGCAAATTAGTTTATTTATATTATTATTATTCACCCAATTGTCTATTTTAAATATTTGCAATTTTTCAAGTTACACATGACTTAATCCACTTCTAATATGCTCTTTTTCACCTGTATATTCAATATTTCAAAGAGGTGGCGCTCAAAATATTTTTATCTTCGCTAATACTTTAAACTTAGATACAATTAAATTTGATACATACTTCCATAAAAAAATATCAGCGATATTTACCCCTCCGTTTTGCCTACCAAAACTTGACTCTGGGCCGAATAAAACTAAATGAAAAAAAATAAATTTCGAATCGAAGCTAAATTCAAGTGTTATTAAAGCTACTTTTTCCAATTTCAAGCCTTAATTTATATTTTAATTACACTTTATTTCAATAGCATATTCCAGTTAAACGGACACTGGAATTCAAGTAGAACATTATAGTGAGAATATACTTTAAATCAAGCCGTGAATCACAGTTTAATTCAAGTTCAAACAACATAATAATTACACTTGTTTTCAAGCCTTAACTGTGAGTTTAAACAAAACCATAAAAACACAGTAATGATTGATTTTATTTATTTATTTATTTATTTTTTTATTTACAGGAATGCAAAATGCTATAAATACATAGTATATGTCAACATAAAATATAAAATAAAATATATAATGAATAATTAAACATTTATTTAGTAGTGTCGAGCACAAAATATTGACAAAACAAAATACTGACAATATTTTTGTATGATTGATCATGATTTTTAATGTTTTTTTCATTAATCCTTATAGTAGATATTTGTAGAAAAAAGGATAATGAATGGGACAGAGCATAGCTTCAAATAAATGTTTTTAAGTCCATTGCAGAAATTAAGATTAGAAAATTGTAAATTTGAACAAATGTTTTAGTTTTATGCTAACACACTTTTTGCAAACATAATAAATGTTCACCAAGTAATTAATCTTGAATTCCATGAATACCCAAGGGCTTTCGAGTACTTCATTTTTTGTACCACTGTTTTAACTTTGCTCATGAGTTGTATGTTTGTAGATAGCCTAAATTGAAAAGAACACATCAATATATTTTTTGCGAATAGACAATATTTCACTAAAAGTTTCAAATATCATATTATGGTTATGTATCGATATTTCCTCATAAATAATTTTGTTAACACAAAAAATCTTCCATACTATGTAAATTTTTTAAGGTGTAAAATGCATTCCTTGAATTTCAAGATAAAAAAAGTATATATATATTTTTTTTTTTTTTGAATCCAAGTTTTAATTTTAAGTAATTTAATGAATGAAATAATATTAAACATATTTACTTTAAAGTTAATAAAGTTTCTGGTATTAAAACATTTTAGGTTCAATATTATTTTAGATTTAGTGCAATTTTTACAATAATTAATTATGTGTGAACAAAACGTATAATTATAATTGTTTTCATTTGTTTACATCTTCTACTATGTTTACAAATAAACCATATTTTATTAATTTTGATACATAATCTGTAAATCGAGACTGTCTCTGTCTGCAATGTACTATAAACAGAGCAACTACTTGTAGTTAGAAAACATTATTTTATATAATGAGCTTGAATGTAATGGATGAGTTTGTATAAAACTTAAGTACTCTATACATGTGAACTTTTGGGAGTTAATTTTCACTTGTATTGTATGAAAACAAGAAAAAGAAAAATAAGATAGGATATTTCCACTGAAATTTATATGTTTACCTCTTGCTGTAGATTATTGGTTTATACAAAGAAAAAAATTTTACAACAAATAGTTGTATGTAAGTATAAACGAAAGGTTTATTTGGAAACTGGTATAAGTCATTTTTATTAAAACCTTTAAGAAGCTCTATTTATCCATACTGAATTATGAAAGTTGATTATGTTGCAAGAGGGAAGAATCTGAATGAAATTAATATGGAATGAAAATCACAGATAAGTATTTTCATTTAATTTTAATAAGCGGGTGTGTTTGGTGTTTAATTATATTCGTTTTCGTTCGGGTTTTGTCCAATTTTTTTTTGTAGCGCTTTTCTTCCCAATATTGGAAGTAACATGGAAATGGTCAACCCTTTTGAAGCAACAAATAAAATCTGATATGACAATATCATATTGTGTTAGATTTTGGACTTAAGGTAGAAATTAATGAATTTCTCTGACAAATACAGTGTGGTCTAAACTACCTTAACCCAACCTTTAAAATAATAAAACATTTTAACGGCTGAAGATCATATTGGTCACGTGGGCGGCGATATTGTTGATGATTAATTGGGGTCTTTTTAACCACATATTCCATCGTTATGGAGAGATATTTAGCTAAAAGTCCTCGCACTCTTGTCGGATATTCTTTTTGAGAGATTCTAGAGTCTGTGGCGTGTTCACATAGACCCGTGGTTTTAAAAACCCCCAAAAAAAGCAGCTGTTTAATCGGGAGGTCTTGCTGGCCACTAAATATCGCCAAAACTAGACATTAGGCGACCCAGAAACGCATTCTTCGAAATGGAAATTTTGTAAAGTACTTTTAAGTAAAAGTATTTAAATTATACATATTAAAGTAATCGAATTTATACCAATGAATTTTATATCCTTCTAAATAAATATAAGATATATATGAGTTTGACTTAAAGCTCCCAACGCTAGATTAAAATATCAATAAAATTGGCAGTATTTGTATTTATACTTTTGGATATTTATACAATGCTGCCTTTTGTATACCGCCATTTTTTACTACGAACCGAAGCTTCATGTTAAGTCACTTCTATTATTCGGTATCTTTTTTCCCACAGAGCGTAAGATAAAATTTATAATTAATAAAGTAAGTCACTGAAATCTGAACAACACGTCTACTTATTTGTAATGCACCATTAGAAACTTCCCCTAGTTTTCTCACTCTAGAAAGGCATTCCTCCCATGTCTTGTGGGTTAAATAACCAACCCAGGTTTAAATAGTTCTAATTTTCTCAGAACTTTTCCGCTTAAAATTCTAAGTACCTCAGAATTTTAAACGGCAATTATCGTGTGAGCTGTATGTGCAGTTACGCAGTAATATTGTAACCATATGTTCTTCAGTCCCAATTCATCGATTTAATCAATTTGCGGAATTTTAATATACAAAAAATATTTGATTTAAATTACACACAAATTTTAACGTAAATACTCTCAAAAATTGAACTAGAATTTCGAAAAATTAACTTATTAGTTTTACTAATATTTAATAAAGTTTTCATTGAAATTAAGGAACAAATTTTAATTTGGTCAAAATTTCTATTACTGAGAACTAAATTTCTATAAGAAAACACTAAAATTTCCTCCTAATTAGTTCATTCATCATCTAAAATTTGACTATTAGTTAGGAAATATTTCCTTGGTTGTATAAAAAAATTAATTTTTTTTAAGTTCATTAGATAATTTTTTTTACTAAAAAGTAAGTCATAACTCCCCAAAAATTGGAAAATATTTACTAACATCAAGTTTAATAGCACTTATTTTATCCTTTAATTTTATAAAAATTTTCCAATAAATATGAAATTGTTTCTTTGGTTAAGGTAATATATTTTACCATATATTTTAAAGTACTTTACACTCATTGTGTAAGTATTTTCCCACTTTTGGAGGACTTTCGCTTTGAGAGGATGCTGCTCCTAATAAGCTTTTTCCTATACATTTTTACTATAAAATATAAATTTAATATCATTAGCAAAAAGGTAAACAAATTAAAAATTTACTGCAAGATATCTTGAAAAGTAATAAATTGTGACAAAGTCAGATCCTTTTCGTAATTAATCAACGGTTCTGCTTAAGACAACTAGGAAAAGCGACGCCCTAAGTGACACACGTCAACTATGGCTAAGAACAGTGGATCTCCTTTGTCTTCTTAAATTAACTAATTTAAGGTAATTATTGCAAAACTACAAAATATCACAGCAATATTTCTTGTTATTATTGGAAAATTTCATAAGTTTATTTCTGACATTTTTAGCTTAAACTAGTCAGCAAACAAAATTATTACATAAGAGTTGCATGAAAATTTTACTTAAAAATAGTTCATTACATAGGAAAAAAAATTAATTACTTTTTGTTTTTAATTGTCTGAACTAATTTTTAGAAAACAATTCTTAAAACTTAGAAAGTGAAAGACTTAAAAACTGAATTTAGAAATGGCTTTCCAAAATTTAGTAAATTTTACTACTCATGAAAAAATTAACACACACTAAGTTCAAGTACTTTCTCAATTTTTGAACTAAATGTAAGTGAATTAAGTTCCAAATTTTGTTTTTAACTAAACTTAATTTTTTACATTTTAATAATGCAAATTTCGTAAAACTCAGATGGTTTTCTTAAAAATTTATAAATTTTTATTTAATTGACTTGGTTTTTTCCTATATTCAAGCAATATTACTTAGGAAAAATATGAACTATTTCTGAGTATATAAACTATTTCATTTTCACCCAAACATAAGAATTTTAATTAATGTTAAGAAAATTGTATAAGTTTTAAAAAAATTTTACTTAAATTGAGGAAAATTTTTAAACTATTTTAAGAGAAATTTTGGATTAATTTTAAGTTTATTTCTTTGTTTTTAGTGTGGTTGCAACAATCACTCTATTGGTTTAAAAATAGGTTCTAACCATCAATATGGTCGCTACCATCATCATTATATTAAATATTTTATTATATCATGATTGCCTGCCACTTATTATTTTATAACATGATTGGCTGTAACCATACCGTGGTGAGAAAATCTGACTATGAAAAAAATATAATTATTATGGAACTATAAAATTATAAATCAAATAAAACTTGACTTTGACATTTACTTATGACCAGCAATTTCCACTGTCTTTGCTTTCTTTGATGCGGAATCACGTGGTCAAATACATTCTTTCATTTTTGGTGTATAGTTATGATCGGTGTATAGTTATGTATCGGTGAGGAAATTCAAGTAATGCCCAATAAAAAATTTTAACAACAAATATTTTTTTCGCAATTTAATATTAAACACCGAATAATTCGGCATAATTATGCTATTATTCGGCATTATGTCAAATAACAAAAATATATAACCAAATAATTGTCACATCTCTGACATTAAAGTTTTAAGAAGCAAAACCACCCTGTACACGCTATGAATGTTTATTGTTTGGCTTTTGTATTGCCTAAAAGCTTATTTATTAAAATAGTTGTTAAATGTTACAACCTTTATAGCTTTTGATATAATTGACATTAGCTTTACCAGCTTTCTTAAAAGCTCTCTTGGTTAGTGTTAAGTACAGCATCTATGAACAATTGTTTGGACTATTTTAAAAACTTTGAATTTTTTTTCTGCACTTATCTGTTTTACAAGCAGTGCTACTAAAACGTGATTATAAAATGGATAAATTTGTGGGGAAATGGTTAAAAAATTTGCTTAACAATTTTATAAAACAATTTCATTATTTTGGGTGTGTGTCAAACGGTAGCAAAGTGGCATGGTAAAAAATATTTTTCCTATGGTGAAAAAGTTTTAAATTTTTAAGTGTGAAAAAATCGAATTTATTTATTTGTTTTATTTTCATTTTACTTTAAGAAGCTTTCAAATTTTAAAACTTCAAAAATTTATATTCTTATGGCAAAAATTATACAAGCCCTATGTGCTAGTGAAATTTTATTCACCTCAAAACTGTCAAAAATTTACCAAGAAGCATACTTTGCTACCATTTATTATTTATTTATTATTTATTTATTTTATTTATTAATCATATAATTACAAATTATATGTTAATACCCTAACCGAGCACTAGCAACAAAGGCCTTCGGCTCGTTGTAGCGAAAACAGACCAGAGCCTCTGGTGGGAATTGAACCCACGACCCCCGCACTGATAAGCTAGCACGCTACCAACTAGCCTACCGGGGCGCTCTGCTACCATTTAACACACACCCTTTGTTCAAAAAAATAACTTAATACTGTAAAACCTTCCAATAATTCAGACTAAAATTAGCGCCCTCCTAAATTCAACAGACAATTTTTGAACAGTGGCTCTATATTAAATTATAGATAGGAGCCTTTCCTAGTCATTTGCTGACTTTCAAGTATGCATTTTTTGTATATTTAAGGGATTTTTGACCACTCAAGAGTGAAAATATTCAAGTTTTCTTTCTTAAATTTAATAAAAAAAAACTATATTTGCTTATTCGTCAAGCCATTGAAATTTCATTACCATTAGTTGACAATACGGCTTCCGATCGGGATCGTTTTTTTTTAAATTCCGGGTTAAGGAAAAATTTTCGGGATATTTTCAATCCCAGGATTTGAGGGATTATCGGTATTTTTTTTTTTTTTTAATTTTGATTTGTTTTTTTAAATATTTCGGATTTTTTTTTCGTTCTGGACCGATTTTGCTCATTTTCAGTAGCAAATTGCTCGAGAGTATGACCATTAATCTAAATTAAAATCAGTGCCCCCGCTTGCGTCTTCGCGCCGTGATCGCCATTTCAACAAACGGACATCGCTTAATCGACTTTAACTTGCATAAGGATATATCGTTACCTGAAAGGCAAAAGGGCGAAACTAATAAAAGTTTCAAACCCGTTTTATGGATTATTATGATTCATTTGGCTAAAATACCTTCTGCATTTCAGCTAACGATATATAATTTATGGGGGTCTTAGACCTATATTTCGACATGATCCAAACGGAGTGACAAACTGATATACATATACCCTCACCATATATGGTGGACGGTATAAAAAATCGTCCAAATTGTAAAATTTAAAAAAACGCAAAAAACGTTAAAATAACTGAAAATAACCAAAATGTAAAAGTAATTGGCGATTTTAATATTTTGGTTTATTTAATTTTGAGTTTTTAGCTTTTGCCGCTTCTTAATTTTTTCATTATTAGTAACTTTTTAAATTTCAGCGATTTTTTTCCAACTTTATTTTTCAATTTTGTCGTTTTTTTTATATTTGGTAATTTTCTGAATTTGGCTATGACCTTTTTTTACATTTTGGCAAATTTTGTAATATTTGGGGATTTCTTCAATGCTGACGTTTTTTTTGTCGAATTTTTGCAACTTTTTCAGATTTGGCGTTTTTATATTTTTGCAATTTTTATTTAATTTTGACGTTTTTCCAATATGTAGTAATTTTTTTAGTTCTAGAGATGAGCATCCAAATGCTGCACATGTGCATAAAAATAAGATAAAGTTTAATTTCCTTAAAAAAAACTCTCGTAACTGAAAGCCAAATGTCATTCCCAAATAACTTCGATTTAAATGTACATCGAGGCTGTGGTTGAGACCAAATGGAGCAAAACTGTTCGTCTTAGCATTAAAAATCGACAATTCCTTATTGGGTAAATACCCAGCAAAAGCACGGCAATGGTATATCATTAATTTATACATTACTTTGTAATAATTACTCCTTACAATCAGCATTATATTCATAAAAAAAATAATGTATTATTTATAGCACGTTACTTGTTTTATTATTTTGAATTGTTTCCTGTTATGACTTCCGTTTTATATTATTTTAGTATAAATAATAACACAGTACAACAGCCAATCTGGGGGGTGAGAAATTCCAAGTCAGGGTGATGGTACTAGGTCAGTAAAGTAAAACCCTTAAAGGGTTTGGCGTTCGTATGTGTCAGTTTTTTTTTATGACCTTTTAAATTTTTTCCTTATCTTGATGTTTTTTCGCTTAGTTGTAACATTTTGGCAAAAACGTAGTTTAACATAACTCGAGAACCACTTGTCCGATTTTGATGAAACAAATTTAGAAAAATTAAGAATTACAATTTCTCTAATCTGTTTCTATACCGTTTTCCTATATGTGCAACACTTTCGAAGTTAAAAATGAATGTATGAAGGGAAAAAAGTATTTTTTGTGCTAAAAATTTAAATATTTTTTTTTTTAAATTCATAAAAAATCCAAAATGGAAAAAAGTGCCAAAACTAATTACTTTTGCGTAAAGTCACATAACTCATGAGCAAAAAAAGGCATAGATCATGAAAATCGATGCACGCGTTTCTCATTTATTCACAATTAGGTGAATGTATGAATTTCAAAAATTTGCTCCAGATATGCACAACATTATTTGGAGAAAACATTGACACTCACAAGCCGAACTCTCTCATATTTTTCTACTGTACTAAAAGAGAAATATTGATGTGGCAACACTGGTTCTGTAATGTTCACATAAAAAATGCATTGTCATTATACTTCTTCTCTTTCTCACACTGGTTCTGTGATTTTTGTCATTCAACAAGTGCCGACGAACGCGAACAGTAAAAGTGATTTTTCTCCAGTTTTTTAAAAGTGAACAAAACTGAACAGAATATGGAACTGTGCAAGCCAGATATAAATAGCTTTTGCTACTGCTGTGGTCAATATGTCTCAACACATAAAAAAAGGGGAAATTTCAGTACTGATTTTGTTCAAACATACGAGATGTACTTCAACCAAAATGTTATAGTGAACGAAAATTGGGTACCAAATATAGTGTGTAAAAGCTACTACAACCGTCTAATGGATTGGAAAAATAGAAGACGTGAAAGTATGCCATTCGGTATCCCAATGACTTGGACTAATCCTGGCGAAGGTCACAATCCATTGAATTGCTATGCATGTGCGAATAAAGGAGCCGCAAAAAGGATAAGAAAATCGTATAATTACGTTGGTGTTGCAAGTGCCGCAACACCATTGCCTCATTCGGACCACATTCCTGTGCCAAAAGCTTCTAGCCCAGATATTTTCTCTTCTACGACTGCTCCGACATATCATGCACGTGATGATCCCCCATATGGGCCATCAGTATCCAATGAGCCAATTTTAATAAATCAAAATAAGCTTGATTCAATTGCTGCCAAGTTGGAATTAACACAGCATAAATCGGAAGAGCTGGCTTCCATTTTGAAATCAAACAATTTGTTGGCACCCGGTGTGAAAGTCACAGCTTATCGAAGGCGTCGTGATAGCGATGAATGCGATGCCACTAGTCCCGAACAACCACCATCGAAAAAGTCTAGGCAATATTTATTAAAATAAATAAAAATAAATAAATAAAATAAAAATAAAAAATTATAAAAATGTTTACTTAATTCTTGTCAAAATGGGATACATTCACTTAATTGTAAATAAAAGCAGAACGCGTTAATCGATTTCTATGATCTATGTCGCATTTTGTTTATAGGTTATGTGACTTTACATAAAATTAATAACACTTGATCCTTTTTTCCGTTTTGGATTTTTTATGAATTTAAAAAAAAAAATTAATTTTTAGGCAAAAAAATATTTTTTTTTTCTCCACAAATTTATTTTTACCGGCAAAACTGTTGATTATAAAGATTAAAGAAATTGTAATTCTTTTGTTTTGAGTTTGTTTTAGCAAAATCGGACAAGTGGTTCTCGAGTTATGTTAAACTACGTTTTTGCCAAAATGTTACAACTAAGCGAAAAAACATCAAGATAAGGAAAAAATGTAAAAGGTCATAAAAAAAAACTGACACATACGAACGCCAAACCCTTTGAGGGGTTTACTATACTGACCTAGTACCATCACCCTGACTTGGAATTTCTCAACCCCCCAGACAATAATCCCAAAAATGTTCCATAGTGTAATAAGCCATTGTTAATAGTTTAAATAACTTTATTTTTTAATGTGTATTTTATTAATTTCTGAATTAAAAAAGTTTATTTTAAAAAATTAACATGTAAGTGAACAGGAAAAAGACCACATTTAGTTTAGTGTTGATTTAATTTATTTGAACTTGTTTTATTTTAATGAATTTTTAGACAAATTTTAAAATATTTTTGGATAATTTAAAAACTGTTTGTACAACTTGGAAACATTTTTAGACAATTTTAAAATATTTTTGAACAATTTTAAATAATTTTTGCACAATTTTAAAACATTTTTGGGCAATTTCAAATTATTTTTACACAATTTTAAATTATTTTGATAAATTCTGAATTAAAACTGGAAATGGTGTAGTATTAAATAATAAACATAATGCAAAAATGGACAAATTACGTCCTCTTAAAGATTTAAGGCTGAAAAAATGAAAATGACAGGCCAGTTAGTTTCAATTGAAGTTTAAAAAAGTCCTTTCTTGATATTTCAAAACTTTTATAAAAATTACAAAACTGCATAAATTCTTACCCTCATGAAATTTTAAACTAAAATATAAAAAATGATTTAATAAACAAATTAAAAAATTTCATAATTTTTTCAATTTGAATAAATGCTTTAGATTCAAAAAATATACGATATACTATAACATATGCTTTAGAAGTAATGAAGAGTGAGTGGAGTGTTTTCCCACAAACATCGCATTGCAAAGAATCATCACTTTACAGTATTTGGGTTTTGTATTGTATACAAATAGTTTTACTTTTGTTTAAGCTTTTTCGCGGCTTACCAGCCATACTTCAATAATCACAAAAAGAATCGATGTTTCTTAACACATAGAGATAAGTCTCTTTATTTCTGACTTTTTGTTATTTAAAAATATGATTTATTTATAATCCTGTTATCAGATGTAAAAATATGAAGTTTTTACACAAGGGGGTTGCCAAAATATCTTAAAACGTTATCTATTTAATACCCTTTAAACTGACTATCGTTACCCCTAAAATACCGTTACCCAAATAATTAAAAAACCGTTACCGAAATAACTGAAATATCGTTACCCTTAAAATGCTATTAAAGAAATAATTAAAAAACCATCACCGAAATAAATAAAATATTGTTACCCTTAAAATACCGTTACCGAAATAACTGAAATATCGTTACCCTTATAATAGGTCTTTTAAAATATTTCAATAAAATGTACAATAAACTTCCTATATATTCCCTATCACCAAAAAGTATTCATATAAAGTATAAAAATATTTTAAACAAAATCTACTTTAAATAGAACAAGTAAGAGCGGCTAAATTCGGCTATGCCGAATCTCATATACCCTTTACCATGGTTCGATAAAACTGAAGTTTATATATGGACATATATGGAATTGACAGATTTATATACGGACGCCTTTAAGAGGAAATTAACCATTTAGTTTGGTGATAAAACTTGGACTCGGGAAGATTTATGGTCCCAGAAAATAGGTATTTAAAAAAAATATGTTT
Organism: Eustalomyia histrio; assembly: GCA_949748255.1. Classification (NCBI taxonomy): domain Eukaryota; kingdom Metazoa; phylum Arthropoda; class Insecta; order Diptera; family Anthomyiidae; genus Eustalomyia; species Eustalomyia histrio. The sequence goes on from OX456526.1 coordinate 76,584,881, forward strand.
TGGGCATAACTTTTTTGTATCTGAACCGATATTTCCGAGTTTTTTCAGCAAATATGTTACACTAAAGATTTTCGATCTTGTGCTAGGTCATATTACAGCTCTAGAATAGTGTTTGTTGTTTGTGTATAAAAGGTGAAGAGGTGAAAGAAAAGAATTTCAACAAATCGTTAAAAGAAATCACTAGAAATGCATGTGTTTCATTTCTACAAAAACGTTTGATTTAACTGGCAAATTTGCATTTGGGATTTTATTTCGCTTTTTTATTAAAAAATATTTTTAATTTCTTTAGCTTAATTTTAAAAATTTGAAGGAAAATAGTTTATAATTTTTTTTTTTTATAAATTATTATAAGTTATGACCTAAAATAGTTGCACTCAAAGGGAAATTATGTATAAAATTTTCTTAATATATGAGAAATAAAATGGTTTAAAAATCTGTTTATAAATTCTTTTAAATCGGAGCAAAAAATAGAAATAAAAACGTTTGTATTTTGTTTGTATCAGAGGGTTTTTATAAAAATTTTGATGTTTTTAGCCTATTTATGGATTATTTAATTATTAATATAAAATTTTATTTAAGTTAATTATTAAATGTTAAAAAAAAAACAAAAAAAAAAGTCTTAAGAAAATAAAAAGAAAAATGTACAAAAAAAAGTGAATTGACCGGGATTCGAACCCGCGGCCTTAGAGAAAAAAAGTATTTGTGACATAGCGTCTAGAGAACTGAGCTATTGAAGCTCACACAAAATCATCGTCAATAGAGGTACATTTATAAAAGTCTTCGTTCATTAGATATTTGTTTGGTTATTATTTAAAAGACAAATCTTTGTATGTGTTTGTTGTTTGTGTATAAAAGGTGGATATGAAAGAAAAGAATTTCAACAAATGAATATGTTTGTTATGCGTAAAATTCTACATACATATTAAACAAAGGGATTTTACGGAAAAAATTAGAGGTATTCCTGGTTTTTTGCTAATATCTCAGCCATTTATTAACCGATCTGTCTGATTTTCAATAGCAAACAGAAATGGATCACATGTAACAGAAATAAATAACAATCAAGTCATCATCATGTCTGGGTTCGTCGGAAAACCCATTTCAACACACAGACGGACAGACGGACATCGTTAAATCAACTTCGCTCTTCATAAGGACCCAGAATATATATACTTTATAGGGTCTAAGATCAATATTGTAGAAATTACAAACGGAATGACAAACTTCCACCTGTGGTGAAGGGTATAAAAAGAATTCAGATCACGAATATGACAAAAAATTTAAAATAACGTGGGGCAAAAATTGTGTTTTAACTGTAGTTCCGAAATGTCCTGTAAAAAAATCAAATAAAAATTACTTGAATTTCAATGCGAACAAAAAATGTTTAAAACTGAGCAAAAACTTCCTCTTTTTGACGACCCATGGTATACCTATGCCCCAAATTGCATCAGTATCCTGTTGAAAACGGAGTGAACAAATTCTAAATATCTCGATGATTATGAAAAATTAAAGAAATGGACCATGTCCTACCAAATCTTTGATTTTGTGTTTTCTAATAGGATTCGAGAAAATCTGTACCAAAAATTATATAAAAATATAATATTTTTATGAATTTAGAGTGTGAAAGTAAAAACTATCGTCTGCCCATACAAGACACATTTAAGAAAATCGGTAAAAATTGGCCAAATATGATAAAAACTAAAAATGTGACATTTATCAACCATTGGCAATCAAAGGGTTAATTTATATATTACCAAAAAAAAAAAAAAAAAAGAAAGCCAACTTAAGGAACTTAGGTCAATTACAGTTCTAGCTTTAGGCCTTATTATACGAGTGTACTTAAAAGAGCTAATATGATACAAAGAAGTCATAAGTGCGAAGGAAAAATAAAGAAAATCCACTCTCTATAGTTTAGTACTCTATCATTGTAAATAAGGCATTATTTAAATTATTTTTTAAATATTACCGTTACTTTTTTTTGATACTTGCAAAAAAGTTGTTTACTAGTTAGTATTAGTGGTGCAGCTTCAAAAACAACATATTTTTCTTAAATAAAGATAAAAATATTTAATTCTGTTATAAGCTAAGTGTTAATAAAAATCATTTGATTTATTAAAAGTTGGTGCAGGGATAAGTTTTATATCTTTATCTAAACATTTTTTGGGTAACAAAAGAAGTGCTGACTACACTGATGTGCTAGTGAATTTCTAGAGGCGTATGGAGAAATGCATTCTCTGCATTCTCACTTGGAATCCTTCTCAGAAAATCTGGGTCAATTCAGTGACGAGCAAGGCGAAAAGCGGATCGAAGGCAAAAGTCAGATCGAAATGCTAGCGCATTACTGCTGGTCGCTAAAACGTGAAACTGATGATTTGTCTTATAAACGTAGTAGATTAAGTAAACATTTTTAAAAAATAAACGTAATTAAAAAAAATAGTTCGTACTTTAAATTATTTCTTTTTGTTGAATCATATAATCCAAATCGGGTTTTCGTTGTTTAGAAAAAGTACTACAACATTATCATTTTTTAACCGATTTACACGAATAAAAGATTGTTTTACTCAGAAGGACACTGACTTAGAGATTATTGTTATTTTAAAAGAAGATTCGAAATTGGGTACAACTGCAAAAGTTTTTATACTTATTTCTACAATTATTTAGTCTAAATTTAAGTTACAATGGAAAGATTTAATGCAATAAAATATTTTAAAGCTCGTTAGATTGCAATCGGACAACAATTTTGACAATTGATAAATATACAAGCATTTTTATAGTGTACATGAGTCATTTACAAATAAACCAAACGTGTCCTTTCATTTTTTTCGTTTTTGTTAGTTTTCCAAATAATATTCATCTCTTAAGATTTTAGAATTAGGATTTTTCATGTTTTTTATTTTTTTTTTCTGCTTATGAACTAATTATTCTGGGAGTTAACATAAATAATTTTAGTTCACATAAGGAATACGCATCGAATTTGAATTAAGAATTCATTCTGTATATTGTTGTTAAATTAAATTTTAAATTGAAGCTACTTCACCGTTATTTTGCTGATCTTCATTATCATCAGCTTCCGGTAGTTCATTGTTACCATGGTTTCTATCAATTTGGGTATATTTTTGCCTTTAATAACCGTTTTAAGTAGTGTTTTTTAATTTAATAAATGAATAATGTCCTTTAGCACTATCAATTCCAGGTATTAGTTCTATTGTACCTAAATTTAAAGAAATAAATTCACAATTAAATTAAGTAAACGCGCTTACTACAATACTTACGCTCACCTAAAAAAGTTTGTAATAGTAATTGAAAATTTTGTTATTATTACGGAAAATTTTGCTAATTTGAGTCCAGCAGTATTTTTTTTTTGCTAATCTTAGCTACACTGCAACAAATTTTTCTAAATATTAGTAAAATGGAAACTGCTGGAAAGTTAATAACCGCTACTAAACATTAGTATGATTCTGTACAAAGCTTATTAAATTAGATCTAATAAAAAAAAAATTTGATTACATTGGGAACTAAATTTAATAAATTGTAAGACTCGTATATGTTATACACACATAGAAAAATTTCAATTTACAGAAAAATTATTATTATGGCTTACTGTGTTCTAATTCATGTTTTATGTTATCAACGTCAAATGGATTACATATGCAAGGAGTCAAAAAGTATATAATTTACTATAGAGTGTCAAAAGAAATCCACGATAAATTCAGCATGCTATTGAGTTCAGCGTCAACATGTTAACAAAATTGTGCAACATTTTCAGAGTTGGTAAACATTAAATAGGGTTGTTGTGTTTTTGTTTTTTACTTCGGTTTTTTTTACAAAATTTAGTATAATTTGCAGTGCTGCCAGAATATGATTTGCAAGCATGGCTGCCAGAATTGATGATTTTACATCGTTTTGCCGGTTTTTGGTCGAATTTTTAATTTTCAGTATGCGGCCAGCTATCAAGGTTGGCTTATGTCATTCCCATATAAATTTGACTCAAGCCCACGCTTAACTTTACTTATGTCAAATTTGTATGCGAATGACAGAAGCCAACGTCGGGGTGCCGACTTTGGTGACGTCATGCCTATGTGGTGACGTATGTTTTTCGCTTTTAGTGTGACAATACCTTTGCTATTGTTGCTTCTCTGTTCGTTCTCAGCTATAGCTAGGAAAATAATAATGTGACGCTTCAGTCTAACGTTCAGTCGAACTATTTATTAGACGAAGAGTTCGAAATAGGAAAAGGACCTATTGCTATCATTAGCCAAATTCACGATTACTTCACGAAGAATGCCGTTAAAAGTTTAGTTTTATTTTGTGAAAACTGCATAGCACAGAATAAAAACAATGCAGTGATGCATTATTTGGCCTGGCGAGTGGATTCTGGCTTAAACGAATCGATATCATTTAATTTCCTCCTAACTGGCCACACCAAGTTCAGTCCCGATCGCTCTTTCGGATTAATGAAACTAGAATATAGTCGCTCAAATGTAGATTATTACCAAGATTTTGAAGATGTAGTCAATAGATCTAGCAGTAATAAATTTAATAACGCTGTGAATGGAAGTGAAGTAGAGCGGCGAACATGGGATACTCATTTCAAAAGATTTTACAAAAGATACCAGGTAAACTATCGCGATTTTGTGATTTTAATTTTTCAAATTCATTTCAATTAATTTTGTAAACGTTTGCATTTTAGGTATTACCAAGTACCACCACTTTGACTTAAAAAAAAAAAAACGAAATTTTAGGTAAAGAACTTGTGGACTCGAAAGAAGAAAGATTTAATCTGCGACTAACGACTGAGCTACCAAACGAATAACCACCGCTCATTGCACCATGAAAAAACTTTTTTCAAATTGATGCATTTTTTATAATGTTTTTCATTACATATTTGTTCTCCTTGTTATATATTTTTACCATAGAAATCGGAAATAATGGATATGAATAGACAGAGTTGGTCAATGTGTGTACACACTTAAATACTTTTCATGTCACAATGTTATGTTTGAATTAGTAACTATGTACTTTTTAACACAGTTGCAAAGTTTGGTTGTATTTTTTTTACCTTATTAGACATGTCTTATTTTAGTTAAAATAAATAGTATGTATATTGAACAAATTTTATATTTTTATATAAAAAATCTGAAAAAATATATGAATTAAAAAAAAAAACATTTTTTTTATGAAATAATCTGAAAAATCTCTAGCATTTCAAAAAACGGCAAAAAAATAGTTAAAATTGGTTATATGGTAGCACCGCTAAACACTACTAAAAGTTGCCGACCAAAACTCACCTTTGTTGCCGCCAAACTATGTTCGTGTCTAAAGAGAGTACAAAAAAATTCGTGAGAGCGAACTATACTCTTGAGAATTATATACTTTTTGATTTGATTTGCAACTTCTCATACAACAAAGCTATCTGTCTACACGACGAGTGATACACTCATTCTATCGCCACTGACCACGGTGTAAACAGAAAACAAGGTGTGGCCAGATGGCATGCCCGCGTTAAAGCTCGGCTAAAGTTCGCCGGTTTTGGGGGCTGACAAAGGTCAGCCTCTGGCACAATTCGGCAGCAACAAAAAGAAAAAAATTTTCAGGCCAGTCTTGAAGAACGGAGATGGGGTGTTCTTACAAAAAATGTAATAAATTATTAATTTTGGGCCCGAAGTGGTGTGATCTTTCAAAAATAAAAAAATAAAAAAATTAACAAATCAAACGAAATCGCACCAATATACTTACTGACTTCCACTGGTATCATGTCCACTCGAGAATATATGGTTGGCTGGTGTACTGCCAGCATAGGCGGCCCTTCCACACGAGATCTCTGGTAAACTATCCTTGATGACCTCTAGCCAGGTTCCGGTCATCCCAAACTCGCCTCCACTTATGTACCTTGGTTACCTTTATGACCAATGACTCATTTTCAAAAGGTTTTTTGACAAAGGCTTAGCGCAAAATCGCATTACAATTAGAGTAAATTATTATAAAAAAATCTGTATATTTATGAAAATATTAAAAAAAAAAACATGCAAAGGGTGACTGCTATTTGCTGGGTTGAAAATAAAAAAGGAAATCCAAAATAACTATGGGGTTTCTGCCCCGGAGGGCTTCTTCTCGTTCTAGGTTCCTCAGAGTTTTGTCCGTCCCTTTTCAGTTCTACAGGTAAGTATCTTTCCAAATAAAACTACTCCTAAAATATTCCAGCAAAATCACACATTACCAAATAAGGGGTAAAGTAATGTATAGCCATAGGGGCCGATTGATTACTATAAACTTTACTTCATTGATGAATTTTACAAGCGATGAGCCTAAAAGTAATGTATATACCCATTACTTTAGAGGTGATAATGTAAGAGGTTACATATATGGTTACGAGAATGGAAAAAATAATGTGTCTAAAAATATATTTTTAAAAAAGAGGATTTTTTTTTTTTAAATTGTTACAAATATTTTATTTAAATTATTTGTAATTAAAAATAATGTGGTCAAGATGGGAATCGATCCAGGGAAATCTGGTTGCCAGCCAAGAACTCTGCCCACTGAGCTATCGACGCATATAGTATTTGATTGCTTTAAACTTAAATGAATTGTTGCGCTTCGTTTTTTCGCTAGTGTTATCAAAACAAACATGCATTACCCTTTTGCTTACAAAAAAACACAAAGTAATGTATCTAAAAATAGATTTTCAAAAATATTTCAATTATTACTCTACATTTGTAAATCATATATTACGTAATCAATAATGAGTAACTTATTACTTTATGCTTGCAAATAATGAAAAAGGTAACGAGCTATCATTACAAGGTAACGCATGAGAATATCGCACCCATTACCAAAGTTTTGCTGGGATATTTATTGTCCTTTTCGGAGCGATTTTAAAGGAAACTAGAGTTAGTAGTTAAGGAAATTAGAGTTGTTTTCGGGCTACTGAAATAGGAATGAGCTCAACCCAATATATATATATTTTTATCTCTTTTCAGAGGGGGTCACGTCCGTTTATTTCCGGGTCTAAAAAAATCGTCCTATTTGTCCTAACTCCTATTATAATACCTGATTTTTTTTCTCTTGGACGCTACTGTTAATTGTTGTTCCTGCTGCAGCTCCTGCTGTAGCTGCCGCTACTCCTACTGTTGCTGCGCTGCATCAGGCATAGGTGGTATATGGAATACTTGACACTTTTTTTAAAAACTCCTCTGCATGAAATTGCTACACCACCTGACTGACGTCGAGGAAAAGGAAGATGTTTTTCCATCAACAATTTCAATTGGAATTTTGACACTTCGCCTGACTGTTAACCTGAATTCTTGTAGTTCAGCGTTGCATTATCCCTGCACTTACTTTCCATTTGTTTTCCCTTCTTTTCTTCTTAATTTGCTTTCAAGAATTTAACCTCTTACGGGTTGGACATGATAGCCGTAACATTCCATAATGGCAACGCTCCGTCAGATGTTGCAAAACTGGTTAAAAACTATTTAGAAACTATTAAGACGTTTTGCCTTATCCGTCTTATAGTCCGCTTCACTTCAAAACAGAATATTCGAAATGGGCTTGATTTGTTATTGTCTTTTGGCGCGGAGTCCATAAGGTTATAAACTAACGTTGGCCAATTATTTTAATAAATTTATATTGTACCAATGTTTCAGAATTTTAGACTGTTAATGGCGTAATTATACAATATGAATAAACTGTCAAGTGGAAGTCATTTTTTATGAAGGTAATTTTTTTGTTATCTTTATGTGCTTTATTTTAAATATTAGTTCTTTACCGATATTAATCGAAATCACAGTTTGATTCTTCAACATTAGCATCACTTAAATACGCTTCGAAGCTTAAAGTGCCGCTAACGAAATATCGATCCTTTAAACTAGTCATTATATGAATTAAATATACATTGGCAGAAGCAATTTCTTTAGAGTGTGAATACCTTGTTACTTATGGTTTCAATTAAAACGCTGGGAAGAAGTGTTTTTCATAAATAATACTTTCTTTTTTACATTTGTTAAGTCTGCTATACATAATTCGCGTTTATTACAAAAATCTACTTTTGGTATTTTGTTTAATTTAAGTGTATATTAACTATTAATTGCCAAACATTTATTTTAATAGCCTGTTATACATAAGCTGTTTTATTTCTTATATTCAAAATATAAAAGAAAACACACTTTTTTGGGGAAAATCGCATACAGTCACGTAATAAGAATTATTACAGCATAAATTAAATAAATAAGAACTTAACATTACAATCAAATATAACTACAGTAAAAGGATTGTGTTTTTAATTTTTAAAGAACATAATAAGTATACATTTATATTATTTTTTGAAACAACAATAGTTAGTTGCTTATAAATAACATTTTATAATAATAAATTCTAATAAAAACTAATACAAATAGTTTTTATTTTATTACATATACAATACACTACAATACTAACTAGTAGATGAGAGTTCATAAAATTTACTAATGTATAAATAACACGTAATTGTTAGAAATACATTGCTCCAACAAGCTACTTAAATACTTAGTAGCCACTTAAATTTTGGCAACATTATAAAATATTATTTAATTTTATACATTTTTTTTTGTATGCAAAAACGAGTGGTCCTCATATCAGAGATTTTCTTTATAAAAGAAAAAAAAATAATAAAATATACGGAAGACTGCAAACCATTATCTTAACCACATTAGCATATGCAAATAAATCTACTAACGACCTCTTCCTCTAAATAAAATTTTTACATTTTAGTAACTTTTTGAGTTGCTTATCATATTTAACACTGCACTGTGGTAAGGATGTTTAGACTTGCAGATAATTTGAATCATATAAAATTAATAGAAGTTTAGAAAAATTCCGTTCTTTAATATAAGGTTTACATTTCGCACAAAGTCAAGTTTGAGCTGAATCTAGTTCGTGGACTTTAAAATCTAGTTTGTGCACAGCAATGTGATTGCAATTTTTTTAACCTAGATTTTGGACGTAGTGTAAATGCAACGTTAAAAACTGATGTGACTTATTTAAGGATATCTGTTTAAAATGTTTTAAATTACTTTATTTCCACTAATGTCAAAAATAAAGTATTTTCTTTGTTGAAGTTACAACCGAATTTTTGTAGTTCCAGATACCATAATTTTTATTAGTTTTTAAAACTGTTGTGGTTAACGAATTTTTTTCTACAAATTCTGAATTTCACGCTAACAATGTAGCAGGCTTAGACCGCTAGTATAGATATTCTGCTTATAGAAACAGGTTTCACAAAATTTATTTTAAAAATAAAAATGTCTAATGCTTTGAACTGTGCTAGAACCGGCAAACTTCCGTTTGTAAGACCATTGCTTTTCGTTTAGGCTAAACTCTATTAAATGCAAAAACGTGACATGCAACGATTGTTGCTGAGAAAATTGCGCCCAAAATAACGACGCACGTCGGTGACTTTATTTTCCAGTGTCTCCTTTTCTTATTAACCAACCAATTTGTTTTTGGCTTTTAAGTTTTAATTTTATAAAAAGAAATAATTATTTTACTATGGCAGTTTATACATACTACGTGATTCATTCGGGAGTACACATAGAGAACTTAAGAGCCATCGAATATCGTATGCTTTTTTACTCATCATATGTTTATCGTTTCAAAAAACTCTTAAAATCCGGGAACTCTGTTAAGAGAATTAGAAACAAAAAAACATGATAATAAGAAAAAGTTTTGAAAATAAAAGAGATTCTATTTCACACTGCAACGTTCGGCAGTTGTTAATTTGTATGGGAAAATTCATCATGATGTTCTATGCCGAGACTTATTTTTAATCAATAAAAAAAATTATTTAAAAAACAATTTCAAAGAAATGTTTGAGTTTAGAAGCCTGAGACAAGCAGCCTGTGTCTCTACCCACTGCACAACAGACAAGTAACTTAAAATGTTGCCTAATTTAGATTATAAATATTTATATGAATAAAAAGCAAAAATATAATATATTTAAAAAGTTTTGTTATAATAATAAAAATTTTGGTTGCTTATATTAATTTTTATTATAATTATTACAATTGCGGAAATTAATATCGAAAAACAAATATTTGAGGTGGAGTTTTAGTTTTTATTATTATTATCTAATATTATATTTCTGTTGCCATTAATTTGTTCAAATAATAAAATCTTCTAGAAATGAAAAACTTAAAGTACCAACAAATAAAAATTTTAAATAACCATATAATTTTTAGTAGTTCCCATTGAATTCCAACCAATATATTTTCTGTCTGTATTATAGAGCAAATAATATATTAAAATTTAATAAAGATTGAGTTTAAATATGTATTTTAAATAAAATATTTATAAATAATTATTTTCTGTGGAATATAGTGAAAATGGAATCAAATATTCATGTGAGTTATTAAGAAATAATTTTGTTTCTTTGTTGTTTTTATATATTCATTTTATAAAATATTTGCAACTAATTGTTCTATTCTATGCATACATTTTATCACAAGAATTTTTTTCTCTGACTGCATTTAAATTATATATGCAAAGTAGTAAAACCGCTCTTTGTGTGAACAAGATTGCAGTACTGCAGTCACAACAACTGTTTTAAATATTAAATTATATTTTAAGTTATGAAAGCCAATACACAGCTGTCAAATTAAATATTTTTATTCCACATAATTCCACAAAATTTTATTTTATTTTTTATTCGATTTTTCCGGTATCAAACCTGGGCATTCAGATTCGTAGTTGTTACTCTTACTTACTGCACCACAACTAGTACCTCTTTATACTACACCAAAAACTTTTATAAATTTTGAATTAAAATAGTTTGTTAGGAAAACAAATATCCATAAACAAAAATCCACAGTTCTGTTGGTTTTACTCTTATTATTTTTTTTTCCATTATTTAAAAAAAACCCTTTTGAGGACAGTGGTGTTAAAGTTTGTGCGGTAGTATTATGGTACACCTTTGACTCATTTGGTACTATTCAAAAATGTTCCCCTTTATAGTTTTATATATAGGGTAACTTTTTGTAATATGATATTTTTTAAATGCTGTTTTGATAAAAAAAAATAACGGCTGCTACAATAGTATATATTGTGCCACAATTAAGAACTTAAAATAAACTCTTGTGTATACAGTTAAAGATTCAAAAATAGATATAAATGGGATTGAAAAATTTAAAAAATGTACAAAACATGTATTTTTGGAGCTTATGTATGAGGTCGAAAAAATTATACATTTAATGTAGTTTGTTCGTCAATTGAAATTCGCATTTTCTATCCCTGGTGGGGGTGGCAAAAAAAAATCGATATAACTGAATTTAATGCTTTTACTTGTTTTCATAAGCAACCTGCCCTAAATATTACCAACTGTAGTTTAATCCAAAATAGAAGGATCAATATGATACTATGGCGTATGAGTGTTAAATTGAAATATTAAAATAAATCATACGTCCTGTAGACTCTTCGTGAGTAAATTGGCTGAATATAAATAAATAAGGTTGAATTGCTTATTGGTTTTTGAAAACAATATTTTTATGACAGTTAGGCCTTACCTGTTTAGTACTACAAGTCAAATAAAACTATATAAATGTTGCTATTGTTTTTTTTGGTTTTATTTTACTTACATCGATCCTGTGTCCTTACCGATTTTTTTTTATTCCCTGTACAGTATTTTCATTATATAGGATGTAAAGAAAAAATAAATTTATTAAAAATTATTGAGGTGAACAAAATTTGTGTGGTGAAACGCGTAAACAAAATTTTTAATATAAAAAAATTTATATAAATATAAAATTATTTTTATTTCATTGCGTCTGGTGAAAAAATATCACAAACTGCTTTTTTCACCAGATGCTAATAAGAATTTGTACTAAAATACACAAATTTGTATGGAAAATTTAGAAGTACATCAGTCAGGTACTTCAGTCATTCCAACATAACTTTTAACCGCAGAACTGATTTTGCTCATTTGAAAACAAATAAAAATTAAATATAATTTGGCTGTGCAGAATCATTAAATACCCTGCACCAATGCCAAAAAAAAAACAAAGAAATCCTTCACAGTGTGTTTGTTACAAATTATATAAAAACATTTAATAGTTAAATTATGGAGCTAAAATAAAATTGTTTGAGGTGGAAAACTTTTTTTGATGTGGAATTTTTTAAAAATGGACAAAAAGTAAATTTCGAGTGCTCATTAAACATTATTTTTTGCGAAAAAAACGGTCAATCAAACCAAGGAAAAGCTCGATAAATACTATGGGGACTCTGCACCATTAATTTCATTGGTAAAAAAGTGGTTTACTGACTTTCGTTGTGGTCGCACAAGTAAAAATGACGCTGAACCTTCTGGACGGCCAATTGAGGTAAAAAAAAATTCACGATATGGAGTTGGCCGATTGAAGAGTAAAAGTGCGTGAGATTGATGATGCCATAGGCATTTAATATGGCAGTGTGGTTTCAATTTCAATAGTCCCCAGTGACTATTTGCTATTTCCAAACTTTAAGAAATGGCCCGGTGGAAAGAGATTTAGCTCCAACGATGAAATTATTGATGAAACAAGTGCCTATTTTATGAAACTCGAAATATCCTATTTTTTGTAAGGGATTACACAAATTGGAGAATTGGACTAAGTGTATTGACCTAAAAGGTGTTTTTTTTTTTTTGCAAAAAACTGTGTTTCAATTAAAAAGTCACCGACTTATTGATCCGCACTTGTACCTTTACATTCTCCCTCATAACTTTTTAACCGCTGGACCGATTTTGGGCATTTGCAATTGATCTAGGTAAAAATCAGCACCATTTCAATAGACATACAGATAGCTAGACGGACATCGTTAAGTCGACTTGAAATCGCATAAGGCTCTATAATGTATATAATTTATGCGGTCTCGGAAATATATTTCGACATATTACAAACTGATACATACCATCACCATATATGGTGTAGGGTACGATATAAAACCATACCGTGATTGTCGACACACCGACCCACATGTTTATATCGGTTTAAAATTACATAAGGATTATGCCTTGTAGGGTCTTAGACGTATATATCGGTGTGTTTCAAACAGTATGATGAACTGATATATAACCTCTCGTGTATGTGGAGGGTATTAAAATAATAATTTTTTATAATGACAAAAATGAGGTGTGTGTTATTATTGTCTATGTATGCTGATGTGTGCTGCGTTTTTTTTATTTTTTGTTATGGTTATTAAGTACTAATATATTCCACACCAAAGATACAGATACTTTGAAACACGCATACAATTAAACCTCATATGTAGATATGTATGTATGCGTAAGATATAGACAAAGAAAAATAAATAATTATATTTTCTTAACAAAATATATATATATATGCAAATTTCATTTACTTTAATCTTTTATTTTAAGGCTATTTAACCTGATAGCAAAAGTAATTAGAATTGTTGAAAGTTCGCGTAGACAAATGACTTTTACTGCTCTGACATATAAATAATCTCTGAACTTGTTGTAACATTTTACACCTTTTTATATGAGTATCGGATTTTGTTATTTGAATGTCTGTTAAAACTGTATCAAATCTATTAGTGTAAAGTAACCTTTAATAACATCATACGTTTTTTAAGGTGATGATGTTTTTGCTTTTATTATTTTTTCAAAAATGTACTTAAAGACGTGTTTTAATGTGCTTGATGCTGCTGTTCTTGTGATGCGAAATTCATAGTGTTGAGTTGTAAGATATTAAAAAAAAAATACTTATATATATTCATTTTATCTTTTGACACTGCATCTCAAACACCTATTCTTCTTCAAATAATGTCAACAAAATAAAAATAACAATGAAAGGAAAAGAACTGAAGACATTATAAAAAGGTGTATTAAAATATAACAAAGAAACCGTTTAAATTCTTCATAAATGAATTGCGGTTCTAATTTAGCACCACATGTCATTTTGTTTTTGACAAAAATTTCATAAGCACCTGATTTATAAGTAAATCATCAGGTGCGTGCGAAATAACAGGATTTACATTTATATAATAATGCTAACAGACATTTGATATTAATGTTAACATTTTTTAGATTAACCGCTTACGTTGGGTTTCATTCTGAAGGTTTCGAGTTAACAAAATATTAGTTAAGCAAAACATTTTTCTTATTACAAAAGAGTGTTTATATAGAGGTATAGAACTATAGAATTAAATAAAATACAGATGAATTGTATCAATGAGTTTAGAAAATAATGAGAATGTAATGAATGAATAAGGCTTCAAATAAAAAATAATATTTTTTTTCGCTCCTTTTAATTGATGAATTGATTTTTTGTAATGTTGATACTGATAGTTTTTTTTCATATTTATAATAATTTATTGCAGATGTTAACAGAAGGTGTTACGAGAATTGAAAGCCATTGATTGTGTTAATTTAAATTTTCTTTATTTAAGTGACAATTTTTTGTCAGTTTTATGTAAATATGATGTATGGCATATGACCGCTAGCTTGGATCCTCATCGGGACTTTTAATTGTCGATTACTTTTTGCTGCATTTGAGGAGTGGCATAACAAAACGTGCTTTTTTGCTCGTGTAAATTTTTTTTTTAAAATTGAGGATTACTTTTTCATTCCCTTGTAAAACAGTATGAATCTGCAAATAGTAAGAAGTTTTTTTGCATCAAACCGCAATAAGTCACCACAACAAATATTGTTGATGTATGTGGTCAAAGCACTTTTAAAAATGATATGTTTTGTTAAAAATAATAAAACAAAATGTTTTGTGAATAAAATACACCTATTTCCTTGGGAAAAATTATGAACAAAAAAAAATATTAAATTAAGTTCATATATAAATTTTTGCATATTTTTCGTACACTCTGATGTCCATTTCTACTGCAAATTTCAAAAAATAAAAAATTTAATACACCACAACTTGCAAAAGTTTTAGTATTTAAACTCTTATTTATATGTTGTCTTCAGTTATATTCATTATTTATAAAATAAACTCAAATAAACGTCAAACAAAGAGAGAAAAAATGAGGAGTGTAAATAAAACCAAGAGAAAAATTCATAAAAAATAGTAAATAATAAAAGCAAAAAAAAATTAATTTTTTCCATGTAAAATAATGTAAAAGTAACAAAAAAAAAAAAAACAAATTCTCAATAAATGCAGAAAAACCACGTTTTGTACTGTAGCTCTTCATTTAAGGATGTGTATCAGTAATAACGTGGCATATATTGTCTTTAAAGTTGTTCATCGTCTAATCCTTACATTAAAAATTCAGCGATATAAAAAATTTCTGGGATATTGAAATTTTATATTTGGCTTCCCTAAAATGTACGTAGTGTTTTAAAAATATTTTTAATCATATAAGCCTATGATTTTTTGTTAAAATACAAAGCATTTAAAAATAAAAAAATTATTCAACATAAATTATTGAAAATTTTGAAATTATTGAAAATTTTAAAATTATTGAAAATTTTATTAATATTGAATTTTTTTTAGTATAAAATGGGTTAAAAAATTAGGTAATAAAAGTCTATGTTGTTGTTCTTTTGTTCTTTGGTCTTTTTTCATGTTTGTTTTTTATGAAGTGAATTATTCTTTTTTCAAATAAGACAATTTCTGAAATACAATTAACTATTTCTGAAACACAATTGACTATTCTGAAATACAATTGACTATTTCTGAAATACAATTGACTATTCTGAAATACAATTGACAATTTCTGAAATACAATTGACTATTCTGAAATACAATTGACAATTTTTGAAATACAATTGACTATTCTGAAATACAATTGACAATTTTTGAAATACAATTGACTATTCTGAAATACAATTGACTATTTCTGAAATACAACTGACTATTCTGAAATACAATTGACAATTTCTGAAATACAATTGACTATTCTGAAATACAATTGACTATTTCTGAAATAGAATTGACTATTCTGAAATACAATTGACTATTCTGAAATATAATTGACTATTTCTGAAATACAATTGACTATTCTGAAATACAATTGACAATTTCTGAAATACAATTGACTATTCTGAAATATAATTGACTATTTCTGAAATACAATTGACTATTCTGAAATACAATTGACAATTCCTTAAATATTTTATTATTATAAGTCACCCCATTTCAGTATTTCTGGCATCGAAATTTTTTATTTTTGATCGTATGACGCCCACTTAATAGAGAATAAAACATGCAAAGCTAGAATTGATAATATTATCAAAAAACGCAGCCCAACAAAATAATACTTTTTGCGATATGCCGCCAAGTTGATGTCTTAAGTAATTTAAAATGGCATTTTTAAAATTTCTAATGTTTTTTAATGAAGTAATTCCGCTAAAAAGATATTTTTATAAATTTTCTCAGGAATAACGAACCACTATTAATAAATAGCTAATATTTCTGACTGCAATGCCAATGCCGTTTTGCAACGCTAATTAAAATAGTTGAAAATATGTGTAAAATTAAATAAAAAAACTGTTATCCGATTGCAAAAGCTGGTATTCTGTTTCTTTTTCTAAAAAGCTTTAACAACAGAGATGTAAAATAATGGAATTTTATTAAAAAGCACTCTTAAATTACCGAATATTTATTTCTGTGCTGCCAATAAAACACGCCAATTTTTAAAAGCTGTGGATATATTTAAGGCAAAATATTTTACTTTTATTTAAAATGAGCTTAAGATTGGTTTTTTTACAAAAAAATTAAAATTATTTATTTGTTCCAATATTTTTTCTTTATTTTAACGTTAATAAAAAGTATTTTAACATTAATAAAAAGTTGTTGAATTTGAGTTCAGTTATGAAAAGAGTAGCTCAACGAAAATAGAATCGCCTTTCTAACTGTCAGTTAGAACTAACTAGCGAAGTGTCAGAAAAACTAAAACAATGCCTAAACAAGATTGGAAAATATAATTTTGTAAACAAATTTAAATTTATATAAAAAATATAATATAGAATCGCCTTTCTAACTGTCAGTTAGAACTAACTAGCGAAGTGTCAGAAAAACTAAAACAATGCCTAAACAAGATTGGAAAATATAATTTTGTAAACAAATTTAAATTTATATAAAAAATATAATATACATTTTTATATTTTTTTTTAAATGTATGTCCATGAACGGAAGTCCACTGGAAACCTTTTGTCTTTAAACAAAGCGTAGTAATTTTAATAAAATCAGTGCTCTGCCAGTGTAGTATTTTTGGTACCGTTGCCAATATCTGTCTTGGTAAATATAAAATATTTCACAGTCATTTAAAGATGTATAAATTTAGTTGTTTAAAATCACAATTCTCTGCAAAATCAACATTAAAATCATGAAACGTGTTCAGGGTTTTTGTTTTCCTTTATTAACGTATACATATATATTTATAAATTTTATTTATTTGCTAAGTTTTGTCCCCATAAATTTTATATCCTAAGATAACTTTTAGCATAAATCTGTAAACAATTTTGTTTATCCCTTATTTAAAATTTTCATTAAAGTATTTTATTTAAATAAATATTATTTTAGCTTTTACTACAAAATATTTGTTATTTTATATTTTTCATACAAATTATTTCGACAACAGCTCGCTTAAGGTCTAAAAAATTTTAGTATGTTTATGTTTTTTTGTTTGTTTACGAATGTGTTTAAAAACCGTGTTATTTGAAGTACACTAAGAGAATTGTGTTAGAGTAACTGACCTATAAAATACACTTAACTGTAGTGTTATACATTGCCATTGCGATTTTAAAATAAAGTTTACACACTGGAAAAAAATTACTAGAATTCTATCAAAATCACCAAAATTTTATTCAATAATTTTAATTATAAATATTAAAAAATCATTATCAAACGAGTTGTATTTTATTATGAACAGAAAATATATGAAATTAATCTAAATACTCTCTCATCATCCATTTGTAATTATTGCCAACAACCAACATTAATTGTAATTTTTGTCATTTAAATAAAATATTGACATTAAAAATTCAATATTACAAGTTATTATGTTTTCTTATCTTAAAAGCATGATTCTTCATTACCGGTGGCTTCTTATATCAGAAATATTAAGAAGAAAATGAATTAAGAGCTGCAGGGTTTGGGTAGGCCGTTAAGAGACAGTCTTTGAACCTTCTGATACCAATGCTTAAAAAATTCCTGGTGAAAATGAATTTGTTGCTGATTAAGCCAATAATTCTGCAAATACATACATTAAATTTCAGGTATCTACACACACAAAAAAGTTGATATAAATAGACTGTAAAGACATTAAAAGGGAGGCTTTTCTCTTTTTGACCAACATGTTTACTACTTTTCTACCGAAAATTTCAAAAAATACATCATCGGTGAATGGAGCCATACATTAGACCACTAAATTTATAATTGAAGGTTTCAAACCATAGCTGTTAAGGCAGGTCTTGATGGGAGTAACATTTTTCGGTTTTTTTTTTAACTCAAATTTTAACCACCCACGTTCCTGGTGAAAATTCTGCAAGTTGCTTTATCAGTGAAATAGCTAGTGTTTCCAATTCGGTTAATAGATTAATCGCCTCTATTTCGGTTAAGGTCGATACATATAAAAAAACCCAAATAATTATTCGATCTGAATAATCGGTTGAAATAGGTCGATTAACTCTGTAGGAATTCTGCCAAGAAAATTCATTTGAAATCGGTTCCCAATCAAATCTTTTCTACCACATGTTCTGTTAGAACAAATTCCATGGAACCCAAACCTAAGCCTAAGTGTAAGATATAACTAACTAGAACTAGCTTCAAAAGTGATTATAGGAATACCTGTTTATGTTTGGGATAACTTCAAACAAAAATTTAAAAGAATTTATTCAACAAGTCGTTCTTACACCCAGCAATTCGATCAAAACCATTAACACTTATTTGTAAGGATTTTATTTTATTTGGAATAACCTATAATTCATTATTATAGCAAAAATATGTCATTAGGAATTAAAAAGAGAGAAAAGGAACTAAAAATTAATACATTTATCCAATTATTGGAATATCCAATCAACTTTTCAATTAAAATTTGTTTAGAAATTACAGTACAGTAGAAGCAACCATTTATTTAGTTACTATATTAGAAAATTATTTATTTTTATTTATTTGTTATAATTGTAGCATATTACATTTGAAAATTTATATGATAAATTATACAGTATCCCAAAAAAACTTATAAACTCATATTTTGTAAACAGCTTCAATTTGCAACAGTACATACTACTCATAGAAGACAAGAACATAAGTCCACAATCAACAATGGATTAGAAAAAAACGATTATTTTTTTACGTAAAACTGATTGAGAAAAACTGAATACTCGTAGTTCATTAGTCAGATAATTCAAAGTTTTTCAAACAGTGAATAATATATTCTTGGAATGAAAATTTGAACATTCTTGGTGGAATGCGTAAATCTAAAACCTTGTGACAAAAATTGTGGCGTTCCATTTTTGATAAGCTTGTAAAATATTAATATACACCTCATAATTAAAAAATGTTCAAAAGAACATTTCAAAACCTATTTACATGTGTTGATATATGATTGTTGATCACGGTATTGACTTAAATTTCGATTTCGATTACAGAGCCTTATGCCAAAAATAAATCTTTCAATTTTGTTTACTAAAAGCATAATCTTATTAAAGATACCAGACGTTGTACATAAATATACCTCCGAAAAATAGGATATTTGAGACAATAATAGAGCATTAGTAGCATAACTTGATATGGTAAATACATGTTGAGACAATATAACCGACGCAGAGTAAGCACTCTCTTGAGTAAATATTGTCAATATGATATGAATATTCAAGTTTGTTGTCAATTATAACACCTAAAATTTTTATTCTGTCCACAAATTCTAGCTCCCTATCTCCGATTCGCACAGTAATATCATGCAAATGTGATGAACCAAATCTTATTATTTTAGTTGTCGAGGATCTAGGATTCAACTCTTACTAACGTATTATCTATTTCTGACTATAGTTCTTCTCTTAAATGATTTCCATGGAATAACAATTGAATGTCATTCGCGAATGCATAAACCAAACACATTTCGGATTCAATTACCTTAAATAAGTTGTTTAGGTACATTGAAAACAATAATGGCTCAAGAACTGACCCTTAAGTAACTCCAGATCTTACTCCTCGCAACTGTGATTCACAACCACCAAATGACACAATTAGTGCAAACTATTAAATTTATTAAAAAAATTATCGAAAAAAAAAATTGTTCGAAAGTGATAACTACAAATACGGTAATCCGGATCAAATATATCATTAAATTAAGGTTTCAGTTGAACCAACCGAATTGTGGATTACACTGATTATAGAAGCCACTAATGATTGGTATTTGTTAACGAATATTTTGCGACATATATTTTAATAAAAATTTTTTTAAAATTAAAATTAGCCATACAAATTTATAGGATTTTGTAGGCTAGTGGATAGTAGAGTGCCAGCCTATTACTCCTAATTTCCGAGTTCAAATCCCTAAAAAGGCAGACATTTAAAAAATATATAATTGTTTAATTAATATTAAATATGAAAATATTTAAATAGCAAATATATTAAATAAAATTAATATTAGTTGTGGTGCAGTAAGTAAGAGTGTGAACTATGAATGTGGATGCCGGAAAAATCTAAAAACATAATAAGATAGCTGCCATAACCGCCAGAATTGGATTGGCAACAAATCCGGTGGCCAAAACTGACAACGGTTTCTGGTGGTACACCCACCGAATTTGTTGCCAATCGAATTTTGGCGATTACGACAGCCATATTGATATTAAATTATAATTTTAGTTGTAAAAGCCAATATTTTGTTGTCTCATTTATAATCCACATAAAATATTACGTTCCACAAAATTTTATTTAAAAAAAAATTATATATTTAGATTTTTCCGGTATCGAACCTAGGCATCCAGATTCATAATTCACACTCTTACTTACAGCACCACAATTAGATTTAATTTTCTTTGATATATTTGTTATTTAAACATTTGAATATTTTATTTTAATTAAAAAAAATATTTTTTTTGAAATGTTTACCTTTACCATTTTTTTTAAAGCTGCCAAATTCTAAACCTAAATTTTTTGACCTTGAAACAAAATTTACAGCTTTTAAATTCATAAACAACTTTTATTTAAAACTTATTTATTACATTGACTGAGATCTAATGTAAACGTTTAATATTAAGAACGTTTTGAATATTTTTGTGTTGTAAAGCTTCTCTCCGCTTTTAGATAATTTTGATAAAAATCTATTATGCAATATACTATAAATTCGTGCTCGAAAAATCTATTTGTCGGGCGAAAATTTTTACTAAAAATCGCACGATTTTTGTTAAAAAATTTTCATTTTGTTTTTCGTATATTAATAGTTGTAAAAGTTGGCGGCGTAGGCGAAAATTTTATTCTTCATACATTCTTAACAAGTTTCAAAATTGCCTAGCTCGTAAGACTCAATGTCATAGAAAACCATTCGCTCTAAAACTTTATAAGGTCGTCGGATGCTGCAAAAACCGCATATCGGAAATTGATGGCTCTTCCATTGTTACCAGCAAATTTAATAAGAACTGGCTGGGAGGGCACACTAATGGACGGAGAAATTTACTTTATTTTTGAACTACTTTGAAGGCAGGCGTTGTGCATCACGAAAAAAAATGATTTTTCATTATAATTCTTTAAAATATTTTAATTTAGGTTGGCCCAAATAACTTTAATGTTTATAAGGAATACATTCGGATGTTATTGATTCCATGCAATATACATACATGCATCAGACTACATATACAGGTTATCAATGACTTATGTCGAATAAGAATTGCAAAATGAGATAGAAAAAATAAACTTTATATAAATTGTATGATACATTTTGTTTCTATATCTATCCCTCTCTGTGTACTACCGCAATTTTGACATTTCCTTTTACTAATTTTCTAGTCGCCATTATGATTCAATCAGCTGATTCCTGTCCGTGTAGTCTGTGATACATGCGTATAATGATGTGCATAAGCAACATTTCTTTGCTTTGCATATTTTGGGGTCATTTTTCATATCATCATATTAGGGTTTATTTTTCATTTCTTCAAATTGGGGTTATTTTGCATTATGAATAAAAGCCTCAATCTAAAAATTGAAAATATGCCCTAAACATAATTTTGGGGCAAATTTTGATTTTGTTGGTGTCATTTTTTATTATATTTTTGGTGTTTATTTTCATTATAAAATTTTGCCCCAAAATGTGGGACTTTATTATATTTTAAGATTGAGGTCATATTTCTTGGGGCCATTTTGCACAACGCTACCGTGAACTACATCGAATGGGAACGTGGAATAGCCATCTGCAAATTTTTACTCAAATTCAAGAACCAATTCAAACAGGATTAGATTGTTTCAAAAAATTTTGGAATGACTTCAAATGTATTTTATAAAGCATCAATTGAAATTCAAAAACACCAAATTAAATAAAATAAATATTTGTTGAATTTTAATATTTTTTTTAATTGCGTTTGGTATTTTTTAATTTTAATTGATCTTTTTAAGTATCGATTGCGAGTTTTATTTGTATTTTTTTTAATTTAAATTGTGTTTCATTTCGTATTTTTTGGGCAATTTTGTCTATTTTTTATAAAAAAGCTTTATTTTTATATCCCTGTATCTATAACTTCTTGTTTTCATATATGGACTTCAACGGAACACGAAATATAGCAAACATATTGTATGCCCTGCTCTACATTTACTTACAAACACATAACTTATTTGTTAGATTTTGTTATTTTTTTAAAATATTTTATCAAATTACAACTAGAAAAATTTCAAATATTTTTATGACAAATATTTTTGTTTACATTTAAAAGAGAAAAGCTAAGAATTGCCAAGATTTGGCAGCATTTTTATAAAATCTTACCTTTTAACTACTATAACTACTTTGAAAGTCTATATATGTGTTGTTAATTAAATATTTCCAATTTTTAATACATATGTTTTGATATAAAAATAAACTCATAAATCTGAAATTTTGGAGACTTAATGTAGTATTTGAATCTCAGATTTTTAATTAAAAAAGTAATACAATTGGAAACACTAGTTTTTTTTAAAGAAAATATACAAATTTAATAATTCCACTTAGTACGTGTGCGAGGTAGCTAAATAAATTCTAAATTAAATACAAATTGACAAAAATTTTAAAATATCTTTGACAAATTATTTGAACAATTTTTAAAATTTCATAGAAATTTGAATACCTGAATTTAGTTTAGATTTTATTTAGCCAGCTCATATACACACAAAATACAACATTTAAGTAGAATAAACTACATATGTATATTATTTTAAACGGTTTTATTATTTTGTTGTTTTGGACGTGTAAATGAACTTTAATTACTCCTTTTTAAGAAAACGCCCAAAAAAAGATGAAAGGCGTTAAATTAAATAAAAAAGGCAATTGATCAGCTTTTAAAAACTTAAGTGTATTTTTGTTTTTTTTTACCCAAATTATATTGCGAGTGTGAAAATAATTAATAATAAAGGAAGGCTAAGTGTAGAGGTTTCATTGAAAGAAGCGGCCAAATAAAATTTTGTACATATTACAAGGTTACGTAACTCAAAAAAAATTGAGAAAATTTCCCTGATTTCAAAGCAGATTTTTCTCATTTCTGCACAAATTTCAGCAAAATCTGGTAAAACGAATTGGACTTGCAAAAAAACCAATTAAGTTTGCAAAGAAAATCAATTGGAAATAAAAAAATTACATGCTATTTTGTATATGTATATGCATACTAAATATACTAAAAAATTTTTCTTTTATTTGGGCACGACACTGCCGGGGTTCGAACTCGGAAATAAGGAGTACTAGGCTAGCTGTAGAGAAAACAGATTCGTGCTGCGGTATTAACAACCGAAAAATTCGGTTACTGCAACTGAACCATTCGATTGGCAACAAATTCGGTTGTCAACACGAATCTGGTTTAAAGCTAAACGTAGTCTTTGAACACGAGAATAATACTATCTAGTCGAGCCGAAGCTCTTTCTAGAGTTTGGTAAATGTTACCCGATTGCATAGAAAGTGCTGCATAGTTAATCTTGCTTTTTGAACACGAGGTTTGTTTTCATACTTATTTGGCCGCATTCGTTGTTTATTATCTGCTATAGTTGTAATGAGTTTGGGTTTTTAATTTTTTACATTACTTCAAAGGAAGCAGAGCTATGGCGAATATAGGCAACTAAGTTATACCCCAACTCTAAAATAAATTGCATCAAAAATATTTAAAGTTGAAGTTAGGCTAATAAAATTAAGACTCATTGTAGGCTAGAAGAAAGTCAGTGTGCGGAAGGTTATTGGTTCTAGTTCGGTAATTACAAAAATATTAGAAATTAATAAGCGCGATTGTACCTGAAACTACCAAAATTGTATTGGCGAACAATTCGTATACAGCGACTAATCTGTTTTCTGTGTGTATCAATAGATTTGTTCAAATGATTTGTATGTTATTTTGAGTGTGTGTTAGTCTACATACATATGTATGTGTGTTATTTAATTTTTTTTATTTTGGGTTAGAGTGTATCTAGGGATCCATAAAAATCAACTGGCCATTGAATGGTATTGAAATCGTATATATCCTTTAGTTTTTCTAATTTATAGGGGTTATTTTTAGGTTCACAGGCACTTTCACATATGTTGTTTTTTTATGGTTTTAAATACATAAAAATCGTTGTAATCAAAAACAGTTGGAACTAAACTGATTAAAGTAAAGCAAACAATGATATTAAGCTAGGAAAAAAGGCATAATATGTATGATGTAGTTAAGTACTTAATCTCTTTAAATAAAACATCAAACTACATTTTCCTAAATATAAAATTCTCTAAATAATTTATAGAAGAGATAAAATAATCAAATGTTTTTTTTTCTTAGTCTAAACACATTTCTAAGTGTTAAACTGTATGGTGCTAATAGGGCCACTTTAAGCTTTTTTTTTTGTATAATATTTATGTAATGGTGCATTAAAATTATTGGAAATAAAAAAATCATAGAACGTTTTTGTACCTTTTTTTTACCCTGTAACCGTTTACTGCATGGCGTCTACAATAACTAACCAAGTCTGATTTTGGGGAAAAAAATAATAATTTAACACAATGTAATCATATGTGAGTAATTAAAGACATTAGCTAAATACTAAGAAAAAATGTGACACACTTATTTTTGTCTTTATATATTCACTATATTTTCGACAGTTGGGTGATTAAAAATTTAAGCCTTTTTTAGTTTATCGCAAAAAATAATTGTTCCAAGTAAAAATTCGACAATCTCGCCGATTATAGGTGTATACTTATTTCTCGTTTATTATTAAAATATCTAATGATTTGAGGTATAAAAGCCATAACTCAATTTTATATTTCTAGAAGTAAAGGTGAAAACTTATTGTTATCGCACAATCTTTTGGTATAAAATTTCTTTGAATGTAGTATTTAAGCAACGCAGCAACAATAAAAATTTTCATTCCAGAATATTTTCTATTCAAAGTTTTTCAGATTTTTATTAGTATTTTTTCTTCACCATTTAAGAAAGCAAAAAATGAGTTAGGACAGTAAAGGATTAAAAAAGCCCATGTACGTTATTTTTCTCTATCATATATTGGTTGTAAGCCGGTGTTTTTATTGATATAGAAATTTTTTATAGCTCAATGCAAGGGCAGCGACTTTCATTCAAATGCATTCAGTATTATGAACAAATACTTTTCCGAATCAAAGAATATGCAATGATATTGCATACGTTTTGTTACATATTTTGTGATATATGCATTTAATTTCTTTTTATATGTTATGATTTTTATTGCACACGTTTAAAAATTATATTAAGTTAGAATAAAAAAACCTTAGTTCCGCGCTGAACTTATTTTTTGTTCTTCTTAGACATTTTTATACGATTTAATTTTTAAATAATCTCTCTTAAGTAAGAACTTGAATTTTTTTGATTTTTGGTACAGGAAAGTCGCTGCCCTGACAATGCCATTTTTGGAAACATAATTGGTACTGCTTATGCTAATGAAATCACGCAAAATCCTTAAAAACTAATATAAATTGAGGTAAAAACATTTGTTTACAAAAATATTAGTCAAATTTATAAATAACGAATAGCTAAAAAACTAAGTCAATATGAAATGATTTCAATAAAGTAGTTTAATTTATGAAGAGAAGGTTTTATTGTTAAACCAAGGACCGCATAAACCAAGAAGTACAAATTACAACATTTTTACCACCCATGATGCCAAATGGTGCACTACAACCAAGCGAAACAAAATGGCCAAAATAATTACCCACTTACCTCATTTACAAGGATTTGATAATAGAATTTTTATCATTGTATAAATCGATGGAATACCTGTGGTTGGTGCAACACTCACAAAAAAAAAAAAAAAAAAAAAATGATGCCAAAGTGGTTAACACGGATATGAATATTCTTGTAAATAAAATGAGGGATGTACACTCAAATGCCGATACAAATGCTGAAAAAACCGCTTACACAAATTTTGTAACGCATTTCGAAAGGAGTTGAAGGAAGTATTGGCAGACCAAAATTGTGATATTTCGAAAAATTAATATTTTTATGGACTCCAAAGCAGAAAGAAATTCTCAAACTTGGAAGAGCTTATGCAAGAGATGAAAATTATGAACTCTATGAAGATCGGTGCGATGTTAATATTAGCTAACTTTTGGAAGAAGGCGATGAAGAGGTTCGCACAAATACCATCCTTTCACCAGCCGTTCTAGATCACATACCTTCTACATCAAGATCGGCAAAAATTCAGATTAAAGAGGAGAAGCCGATGAAAATAATTATTTGCAGCTATTCGATTACTTTGCAAATTATGTAGCCGGTAGCTGCAAGATGATGTCCAAAGAAAAAGCTGCAGAAGTTAAATCCAATATTCTTAAATATATATTAAAAGCTTATGAATATGAGTTTAAAGGATTATGAATATGAGTCATCCTCATACTGAAAATTCGTTGATTTATTTTCAAATAATATAGTGGCAGAATTTAATAAGTTGACACAGAAAATTTCACAGGAATTGAAGTAAAAAATTCTGAAACACCTTTTCGGTTGGGATTTACATAAAAAATAGTAAAATTAAGATATTATTTTAATTATATTTATTAAACCATTTATATTTTAGAAATTTCTATTAAAATAAAAAATTTAAATATTACAAAAAAAAACTAAATTTTTATTTAAATGGGTTTTTTTAATGCAGGTAAAAAAATAACAAATTGGATATCTTGTTTTGTGGTTTTTTTCTGTCTCTTGCTTACTCATGTTTATCAATGTTTTGTCTTTTTGTCTCTTTCATACTCACGTTAACATTGTTTTGCAAAAAAAATCAAATATACATTTATTTGCTATATTTATTAAAAATTTGTTTGTTATAATAATTCATATTGTTGTTTGTTGTATGGCATTTGGCATCATGGGGGCTAAAAATTTTGTAGTTTGTACATCCTGGTTTATACGATTCTTGGTTAAACAACTTTCATTATTTTCTTTCACTAAATTGCACTTAAAAAAATAAAAAATTTTATGAATTTTTTCCAGTCTACTCATCAAAAAATTATATTGGTTTTAGCAAGGATACTGTTGTCCTCCGTTGCTGCGGATGACGTTATTATCCGGAAATATAGTACTAATGCTTAGATATTGCGCCATTAATATCAATGAAAGAGGTGAGTTCTTCTTGATTTCCACGTTTATTATTGATTGTCCCATAAAATGACCTTTTCGAACCATAATTGAATACTTCTCGTCGTCAACTTGAAAGTTCCCTGGGAAATATGCTTTGGGAGTCTTAGAGGAACTTTATTGCCTCAGTTCAATATGACTTTTCAGGTAAATTGCGTAAGTGACCGATGGGACAATTGGCCATCTTCAAAAAGCCCATAAAAAGTTAAAAGTTTCTTGTCTTTAGAGACAGGTAAGGAAAACGTTCGCTCTGTGGGGAAACTCGGTGTTTTCTGTGCTCCGGAAGGAAACGCGCTTTCAACGCTAGTTACGGCAGCGAACAGTGCGGCAAGCTGGAGGCGTACATGAAAGCAGTAGCGTTGCCGAAACGTAACCTCTGAACAAAGTTCTGTGTAGACAGCACTCACTGCTCTGCCAGGCTTAATAAGGTGCTGGGTAAGGGTCACTCAGACCTCACTTATGTTGAGAGGGAGGATATATTTAGCACCCCGTTTCTGTATCTGAAGCGAAAAGTGTTCGCATCGAGAAATTCATGGTCAGCCTATAAACAGTTGATAATGTTGACTGCATTTTCATTTGAAATTTCTTCGAGCTTTTAACCAAGGACCCTATAAACAAGGACGAACAAACTACAAAATTTTTAGCCACCCATGATGACAAATGGTGCGACTACAAAAAAATTCTTAGTCAAGCCGATTTACAAAAAAACTTAGCCTCCAGCAAGGGTTGTACCAATTCAAACATGTATTCATTCACCTGACAATCACTATACTTGCGCTACAACCTTTGCTAGCGGCCAAATGTTTCTGTAAATCGGCTAAGATTTTCGTGATCTTGACTAAGAATTTTTTTGTAGTCGCACCATTTGGCATCATTGGTGGCTAAAAATTTGGTAGTTTGTTCATCCTGGTTTATAGGGACCTTTTCTTAACTTTCAAAGCAGTAGACACATTTAGTTTTGTAAAATGTCTTATTAGATAGAAACATTACATATATATATATTCTTTGGATTAATATATATTTAATTGTCTGTGATTCACCCTACAAAAAGTACGACAAGGTAACGTTTCACAATTTGTTTGAAAAAACTTTATACAGAGAAATACAGGTACAAGGCTCTAACTAGGGCCGGTCAACTCTTTGGGTATACTGCCTAATACTCACATTTCCACGTGCACTAATGTGACTTATTTGAAAAATGTGCAACACAACATCTCTCTATACAAATCACGAGTTCTGAATGACGTTCGTCTTAAAATATTACAGAGTGCTCAGACATAGGTGCTCGTAACATACAAACTTTATCTCTTTAACCACGTGCTGTCAATTGTAGAAAAGTCAAGGTGGTATTTATGCAAATCGGTTTCTTGCCTTTTCTGATTAATATACTGGAAAAACTAACTCTCTATCTCAAGGACCGCGCAACGGAAACTGTGCTTCGCGAGGGTGTAAGACCGGTGGCGTGATCCTTCAAATTCAAACAATATACCGAGGCTGCTTTCTTAGATATAAAAGGAGCTTTTAACAATATAAAAACTGATTCAATAAACTGATGTAGTAAACTTCCTCTAAGATTCGATGACTTTCGGCGGCACTTTTTTCCACATTAAAGTAATGAAAAAGAACTCCCCGCAAAAACACTTTAACTGGTACCAAATTCGACATGTTCGAAATAATGATTGGTATTATTGTTTACGTTTCAACCAAATGATACAAGCTCCTAAAGACACTAATTCACAATAGATTTTAGTAGCAAGACATTGTAAACTGGAATATTCCCAATATGACTGGAATATTTCCAATGACTGGGAGTCGTATTGAAAAAGAATCATTATTTGTGTCGAAAACGGTTTCATAGAACGATAGTGTTTTCATATATAATCTGCAAGGTCATATAGAGTCGAAAAACATGATTAAATGATGCAATTTTTGTTCGAAATATTGCAACATACACTCTTCAACATAAATGTTGACGTATAAAAAATAAAACATAACAGATTTTGACTTTTCCTTTTACCCTTTTTCTAAATTTGTTTATTTATTTTGCTTTCTTTTATATTTTTTTAATTTAATTTATTCCACTAAAAACTCCGGATCAAACCAGCTTTCCATTGTTTACAATTCCATCGCCTTACCATGTAAATAAAACGAAATGTATGTAGACTCAAAAAAAAAAATGAACTAGAATTTAGAAAAATTAACTTATTTAGAGGAAAAATTGAAATGAAAACGGCGCTAAAGACACTTTTTACCAATATTTAATAAAATTTTCCTTGAAATTAAGAAACAAATTTTACTTAAAATTTGGTAAAAATTTCTAAATTATAGAAAAATTTTACTACTGATAAGTAAATTTTTATTAGAAAACAGTAAAATTTCCTCCTAATTAGTTCATACATGATCTAAAATTGTACTGTTAGTTAGTAAATGTTTCCTTGGTTTTAAGAAAAATTTTATTTTATTTAAGTTCATTAGATAATTTTTTTTTTACTAAAAACTAGGACTTAACTTCCTAAAAAAAGAAAATATTTTCTAACAACAAGTAAAATAGCACTTCCTTTAAGTGAAAATTATCCTTATCCTGCTTCAATGGTAAAGGTAATATATTTGACCATATATTTTAAAGTACTTTAACTCATTGAGTAGGTATTTTCCCACTTTCGGAGGACTTCCGCTTTATGAGGACACTGCTCTTAACAAGCTTTTTGCTATACAATTTTGTCTTAAAACTAAATTGAATTATACTTATTTCATGTATTTAAAATATAAATTAAATTTCATTAGCAAAAGGTAAACAAATTCAAAAATGTACTGCAGGATATCCTGAAACGTAATAAATTGTGACAAAGTCAGATCCTGTTCGTAGTTAAGTAAAATTAAATTAATTATATTAAAATTAAAAAAATATCACACCCATCTAAAAATCGAAATATATATGAGCATACATGATCATACATGGGCCTGTATATGATCATACATGGGCATACATGGTCATATACGTCCATACATTATTCAATATATGACCATACATGATCTCATATATGATCATATATCTTCGGATCCGAAATTTGAGGGTATATGTACGTATATGATCATATACGAGCATACATGTATGATAATATATGCACATATATCACCATATACCCTCAAATTTCGGATCCGAAGATATATGATCATATATGAGATCATGTATGGACGTATATGACCATTTATGCCCATGTATGATCATATACAAGCCCATGTATGATCATGTATGTTCATATATATTTCGATTTTTACATGGGCAGTTACATTTCTTATTATTACCCAGCAAAATAAAATAGATGTTATTCTTTACGAATCTCTTTTTCAGAACATCCAAAGAAGTTAATAGTTCAAATTTTTCGATTTGTAAGAAGTCATTTTAAACAACTTCCAAAATGTTGATATTAACCCCTAATAGGAAAAAAAATCAATTTTTTAGTTAGTCCATAAATGGTTAATTCCTGCAGTCATTAAATGCCTTATTGAAAACATATTTTGCATACTAGAGATATTCACTTTGTCCTGGTCGGAATTATAATTCCTGGCGTGTTCAAAATCACATTTTTAACTTAAAAAAAAAGCCACTCCCTATATTTTTTTTGTAGTCCCTATACTTAACAACTTCCGTAAACTAATCAAAAAGTCCATCTGTTCATCGATTTTTCATAGCACCGAAACAAACTACTTCCTCCAAATGACACTCCAATGTTAAAATCATTAATGATTCACCGAAATTTTCACAACTTCGTGTTCAGTAGATGTAGTGTTTAACTACTTCTTCCTCAGCTCTTATTTTGCTGGGGATTTGAATATGGAAAAATGTATCAAGTTAATTTTTTGACATTTTTAGCTTAAACTTTAATCGACATATACAAATCTTATCTTTTTTTTATTAAGTTCGATATATATAAAGTTTAATAAGCGCTGTCAATTATAGAAAAGCCATTATGACGACATGTATAAAATGTGCCTGCGATATTTTGTATTGTAGTCAACAAACAAATTTATTACATTTAAGCGCAAATTCGAAATTTTTTACCCTTTGCTAACAAAATTTTGAAATATATTTTAAGCTGTTAAGATTAGAGATGGACACGTGAGAGATTTTTGACTCACGCACGATCACGAACCAAAAATTACAATCATGCAATATAGTCTTTTAAATGGTTACTTTAATTTCTTTTATTTAATAATATTTTTTCTTAAAAATTGGTAAAACTAACTGGTTTGTTTTTAATTGATTGTTTTTTTTGGAATAGAATATTAAAAATAATTTAAACGTTTTCCAACAAAAAAGAATCCTACACTCACAATATTATTTCGTTAAAAATAATCTAAAATACATATTAAATTAATCGAAAATACAATCAAAAAGAGGACTACAGATTTTTCGTTATATTCAGCCCATTTTGTTGTTTATTTTCAATAATTGTTTAATAATCGACAAAAGTAGTAAAAACAGTAGAAAGTTGTTTAAAATAACCATACATTTTTAGCTGACAAAAAGTAGAAAAAAACGATTTTTGGGTTTGTTTTTTAAATTAAAATTTTTTTTGTTTGTATGAAATTTTACAAAACACACACACAGATGTACATATTTTTATATTTTCTTGTGTGTATTTATATTTGAATAATTTCTTGTAATTTTTATTGAAATAATTTTGTATATATACAAACTATTTTGGTAAAAAAACAAAAAAGAATTATATCAATTTGAATTTTTAAAAACAGAAAAATAAAATTTTACATTTAACAGAAAATATCAACTCCTACTGAATGTCTGTAAATTTTTATAGTTTGTTTTTTGAATGACTGATTCAAATAGTTAAAAAATATATTTCTATGGATTTCAATTGATTCTTCCTTTAAAAACAAACTTTACGTTTTACTTTTTAAATAAACTACAGTCGGTAACGGAAAATATATTGTGAGTGTATCCCAAATTTTATTATTTTTTAAAAATTAGAAAACTTTTGCTTGAAAAAATGAATATTTTATTAAAATTTTTAAAATTTATCTAAACTAAGTTGCATTTTCCTTAGAAAGAGTTCATCAATTTCTAAAATCAAGTAAATTTTTATTATTACATAGGAAAATATTTATTACTTTTTGTTTTTAATTTTTATAAAACAATTCTTCAAAATTAAAAAGTGGTATACTTAAAAACTGAATTTGGAAATGGCTTTCTAAAATTTAGTTAATTTTACTACTCGCGAACAAAAAATGAACACACATGAAATTCAAGTACTTTCTCGATTTAGGTTAGACACATTTTTTGAACTGAATGGGAGTAAATTATGTCCTTTTTTTTTTTGAACAATTTTCTTAAAACTAAGATGTTTTTTCTTAAAATTAATAAATTTTTATTTAATTGACTTGTTTTTTTTCCTAAAATCAAGAAATATAACTTAGGAAAAATATGAACCATTTCTGAGTATATAAACTATTTCGTTTTTCCTCAAACTTTTTTTTTATTCTTTTTAAGAAAATTTTTTTAAGTTTTAATAAAATTTTACTTAAATTGAGGACAGTTTATAAACTATTGTGAAGGAAATTTGTGATTACATTTTAGTTCACGTCTTTTTTTTGAGTGTATAAGCACCAACATTATATCTTTTGCATTTTTTGTTTTTCTTTAACATTTAATAATTAATTTAAATAAAATTTTATATTAATAATTAAATAATCCATAAATAGGCTAAAAACATAAAAATTTTTATAAAAACCCTCTGATACAAACAAAATACAAACGGTTTTCTCTTTATTTTTTGCTCCCATTTAAAAGAATTTATAAAAAGATTTTTAAACCATTTTATTTCTCATCTATTAAGAAAATTTTATACATAATTCCTTTTTGAGTAAAACTATTTAAGGTCATAACTGATAAAAATTTATAAATCAAATTTTAATAAACTATTTTTCTTCAAATTTTTAAAATTAAGCTAAAGAAATTAAAAACATTTTTTAAAAAAGCGAAATAAAGCCCCAAATGCAAATTGCCAGCTTCATTAAACGTTTTTGTAGAAATAAAACACATGCAGTTCTAGTGAAATCTTTTAAGGTTTTGTAAAAAAATATTTTTTTGGTCGAAAACAGCTTTTTTAGAGCTAAAAAGATTTTTGAAAAAAAATATGACAACACTGATTGGCATTATGATCGTTGTTGTTGTTGTTTTTATTTTATTTGTTGAACTTTTTGTCTTTCACCTCTTCACCTTTTATACACAAAAAACAATTCCATACAAAGGTTTGTCATTTAAATAAAACCCAAACAAATTTGTTTTAAACGAAAACTCGTTACTTACTTCTATTAACGACGTTTGCTTATGTCCTTTAATGGCTCAGTGGTCTAAGCCCTTTGTCACAAATAATTTTTTGCTTTCAGTCGCGCGATCGAGCCCCGTCAATTCAATTTTTTTTATTTTTATATTTTTTTACCACTTTTTTTTTTTATTTTCTTAAGACTTTTTTTTTGTTATTTTTTATTATTTTTTAACAAAACAAATACGTCCAGCACAGTTGGCTTAACGATGTCGGTCAGCTTTTATGTATAATTGGAGCACGGACAGAGGAAAAGTTTCCAAATAAGGTGCAATCATCTTGGTTATCAATACACAACATCTGACCAAATATGGGAGGGATCCTTGAATTGGGCGTGGCACAAAATTTGGCCGAATTTAGCCGCTCTTACTTGTTTTTTTATAATAACACTTATACGTTTTTTAACAAAAACTCTTTATTTAAAGATTTTTAGACCAAAAAACCTATTGACCGATTTGAGCGGCCGAATTTAAGTTTTTTGCAGATATTATTTCATATATGACATATTTACGAAAATGCGAGGGAATTGATAAATAAAACATTTTTGCAATTTTCATATATTTCATGCGTACTCTAATAACATACGATATTGTTTGTGGTAATATTTTTAAATTTTTGGAAATGAGGAATTTAAGCACATAGTTTTTTTTATTCTACAAACTAATCATGTTTAGATAAAAAATAAACAAGTTTTTACAACTTTTTCTATTTTCAAATTTAATAATTGATGAAGTGAAATAAAAACAATCAATAAAAATATATATAGTATAAAATTGAAAATGAAGAACTTAATTGTTTATTTACTTACTTTATTTATTTTGGTGAAATAACTTTTCTTTAATTTTAATTTTATTTATTTTTGAAAAATATGTATGAGCCTTTATTGATTTTCAAAATTAAATTTTTAAGAACTTCTTTAATAATGTATAATGATTAAAAAGCTAATAATAAAATTTATTTAATATTTTTTTGTTTTGCTTTGTAGCAATTTTATTATATTTATTCTTAAAACCTAGAAAAGAAACAAATTAATTATATGAATATCATATAATGTTTTTGTACACAACTACTTTATGATTTTTGTTTAATAAATATTAAATAGTTGTTAACATAATGATTTGAATTATTTATTAAATTTGGTGTTTTAACGCTACATATAATTGAGTGGGCTTATTTTGAGTTTTGTTTATTTAATTGAAATTTGATTTGTAGTTTTGATTTGTATCTAAATAATTTATTTCATAATTGATTCCATTTATAAATATTTCACATTTAGAAACCGTAACCATTTTTTGTATTTGATTTAATGTTACAACTATCACATTCACTTAACATATAATATTTGTTTTTGTTTTTTTTTTTTGTTCTATAGTATAATTTGATTACAAGGTGGTTGATTTGAAGTGATATTTATTTTCATAATTATATACAATTATTTGTAATGAAAGAAATTTTGTTTTTGATTATACTGTTTTTCAGGTTTCAAAGCAATTTGGAATGCAAATGATAAATGTTGCCTTTAAGAGAAATATCATATTATTACAAATGTCTCCTTGGTGAAATCGTGTCTTTGAAGTGATATCTGCTTCAAAACCAAATAATTTGTTTCACGTTTACATTGTTTTTAAACAGGCCCACCTTCTTTGTATATATTTTAACAACAGATTTGACTCTTTTTTTCTCGACATGTCTATTACAGAAAAAAACAAAAAAAAAATGAGAACTTAATTTACTTATGTAAATAAATATTTGTACACATTACTTTTGTCTTTCTGTCTGTTTTATTTGTTTAGCACTCACAAATAACACAGTTAAGCACTTAAAATACTTCCTTAAGTATTCGAAAATTTTACAATTCCCAAAAAAAAAGTTTTTCTTTAAAATGCATTATTAACAAAATGTGGATAATTAGGAATATGGTTTTAAAATACTCTGTGGAAATTAATTGATCTGAAAGGAGCCATCCCGTGATCAGCCAACAGAGGCTATTTTACTGCATTGGTATAAATATGAAGACAAATTTTGTAGATTTGTTTTAATTTTCCACAATTGCTTCAATAAGGAAAATCTTGATTAAAAATTTCTCAGAAATATCCTAAAGGACATAATTTTAAGTCATAAGAAATTCAATTTGTGTGCAAATTTCCATACAATTGTTAGAATGACTGGCAATTTTTTGGGATCTCTAAACGTCAATGAATTTATTTATTTATTTATTTCATTTAGTGTTAGCTTAAAGTCCAAGGGGCCAATGCAGAAAATTTCAAAAAAAAGTATTACTAGCTAATAAATTTCGATGATATTTTGTACAGATGTTATCGTAGTCTATATAGCACCATTCAGCCTTGAGAAGAAAAAATTGGACAAAATCTTCCTCCCTAAACAATTTTGAAGCCCCTAATGTATTATCGCATTGGTAATATATGCAATTCAAGGGCAAACCTATTTGCATGTAACAAAAAATACACGTTATTACATTGAATTTTTTATTTTATTTTTTTTGAAAAAATTTCCTATAAAAATTTCCTTTAAATATTCCTTATAATAAGCTTTATCGGTGATCTACTTCACAGTCTTTTGGAAATGGTAGGTAGCAAACCACATTTTGTTTTATTTTTTTGTTGTACTGTGTAATTTATGTGTGTGTTACTTTATGTCACATACTGTGTTATCACAACCTACAGTGTGTGGTTCATGCGAAAATTTAATACACAAAAAAATCCACCCTCATTGTTTGTTTGTTTTTTAAATAAAAAACCACTATGTACAATAAAGTGGTCCAAAAAAATATAACATTTTAAATTCGAAATCTCTACAGCATTACCTCTATTCCTAAATGTCTTAAAACTTTCTATGCCAAGTTTAAGCTAGATTCACTTATATTTAGAGGTTACATGAAATGTTAACGTTAAAGTAATAAGAAGTACTCATCAAGTTAAAATGAAAAATTAATCATAAAAACCTTTTTGTCATCAACGACATTTAAATATTGAAATTATTCGAAGAATGACCAGAAATTTTCATTCTCCGGAATCTATAAGCAATTTTTTGTATTTTTTTATTAATTTTTACAAAATTTCCCTGTAACTCCTTAACTTAACCTACTCCAATAGGTTTCAATAATTAAAATCCAAACCCCGGTGTTACATCCTTGCGAGAAGTTGCAGTGGAGTACATTAAATCGGTTTCATATATGGGGTTGGATGACTGAATTGTATATGTATTCTTCAATATTGTACCCCAAAATTTAAGGGAATTAGACACGTTGCAGTACCCTTTCATCATGTCGGAATTTTATGCATTTGCATACAGGTAAATTTTGATTGATTTTGTAATCCTACTTGGCTGGGTCTAATTTTGTTATGTATAAATTCTCCAAATTCTCCTTAAGGGGTAAATATTATTTTTGTTGTCCAGTTTCACATTCTTTATTCCAGTACAGCGGAATATCAACAAAAACCTTCGTAAAGAGCCAGTAGTGGACAACGTTATTAAACAGAAAAAAAAAATCATTGAGAAATCTAAGTTTCCAACTTTAAGTTTAGAAGAAAAAAAAAACACTATTTAGAATTGTATAAAAGGCACACAAATGTAACATCGATGCCGAATGCTGTTTGGGAGTCATTAATAGTGCAGTCAAACGTAGCAAGTCAGAAAATCTTAATCGGGCACAGTTAACATTCCACAGAAAGTCTAACAATCAAGAAACTGCTTAAAAAAATCTTGAATAATTAAGTTATAGGTACAAGAATTAAACAATATTAAAATAGCTAAACTGCCTAATTGAATGCATACCAATCACCAGTTGGAGTATACAGTATAAATTTTTCAAAATTCGTATTACGAAAA
Source organism: Eustalomyia histrio (assembly GCA_949748255.1). Taxonomy (NCBI): domain Eukaryota; kingdom Metazoa; phylum Arthropoda; class Insecta; order Diptera; family Anthomyiidae; genus Eustalomyia; species Eustalomyia histrio. The sequence continues at coordinate 76,622,786 of OX456526.1, forward strand.
CGTGAGTCTAGTTTTTTCATACCATCCGAATTTTGTTTCTTTTTTTTCATATTTCATGTAACTTTACTGTCAGTGAAACACACAATCAGTGATATACTTACTATCCATATAATACTAAAAAATCTGAAGTTTTAACAACTAGTGGATAAAAATCTTCTAAAATATTAGCAATTGTTCGACAAGTTTTGTTAATGTGTCATATCTATGCACGCAGAGAAAAACCAAGGTTGAGGCAATCATATTCGAAGAGCATCATATATTTTTGGGCTTATGGTTGTGCCAACCATAGTCGTACAATAATATTATTATCATATTATAATTATACAACGACCCAATTTTTACCATAATATTGTCCATACAGTTATATTATGATTCAAAATTTACCATATTATGGTTCTTAATAAAAATGTAATGATCTTGAATTTATCATATTATGATCGCACGTAATGATAGTATGCTTTTATAGTCTCCCATAACTTTATTATAAATTCTGGATTACCATTATATGATTTCTACAATTATATATGATCTTTGTTATTATATTATGATATTTCTTATATTTCCAAGAAATGTTTTATCTAAAAAGCATTTGATATTAAGTAATTTTTGAAGAAAAATTGCTAAGAAAAAATTATATATTCTTAGAACTTTTTTTTTTCAAGAAAACTTTAATTCTGTGAACTTTAATAAAAAAATACTTATTTTTTTATAAATTAATACTTATTTTTTTTTTAAATTAAAAAAAAAAAATCTAAGATTCTAACGACATTTTAAAATTTATTTAAAGAGTTCTTAGAAAGTTTTCTTTTAAAAAAAGTCCTTAGAATCTAAGTATTTTTCATAATGAAAAGTCCTTAGAATCTATGAATTTTTCTTTCAAAGAAAGACCTTTAAATCTAAGTTTTTTAGGCATATATAAATTTTTATCTAAGAAACAGTTTGCGGAAACTGAGAATTTTAGTTTAAGGAAAATTTCATGGAATCTAAAAATGTTTTTATCAGATAAATTTTTAAATATCTAGTATTTTGTATAAGAATCCTTTTCGTACAAAAAAAATTTGGGTTCTTATAAAAAAATATTTTATTAATATTCCGAGAAATTTTACAAGAAATGAATTAATAAACATATTTTATTAAAAAAACATTATTTATTTATTGCAAAGAATTAAAAAAAAAATCTTTATATAGAATCTTATAAATTGATTAGTGTGAATAATATTATATGTATAAGGAATTTTCACAAAAACCCTTTCAAAAATTTTTCTTAAGTTAAAAAAAATTAACTAGATCTTAATGGGTCAATTAATAAAATGTTAATGAAAGTTATTTTCTAACCATCTGATATTTGTCCAATTTTAGTAAAAACTTGACTGAATTGATAAAATTTTGGTTTTTATGAAAAAAAAAATCAAAATTATGACTATAAATATCGAAGTAATGTGTTATTTGATTTATAATTATTCATTGATTGTTGACCGCATTTTATGGTTGCATAGTTATCATATTTTTTTCATAATCAGAATTTTTGTTATCACAGTAAGGTTACAGCCAATCATGTTATAAAATAAAAGGTGGCAATCATAAAATTGCAAAATATTTACTATAATAATGGTGGTAGATACCATGTTGATCGTTAGAAAACCAATAACTTGATTGTGACAACCATACACGATTGCAGTAAGCACAATATAGTAGCAGTGATCATGTTGCAACCATGTTTTTTCTCTGCGTGTGCCTAATATTAGTATTATTTTAAGTAAAATGAATTTTCTTAGTACGTTGGTATAAGTCTTTTGGAAACGAAACATAAAAATGAAAGTGCATGCGATCCTTTTTAAAAATAATTAAAACAATCACCCATTTAATAAATTAGGGTAATATATAATATATCTCATAACTTTATACCGCAGATAATTAAAATAAGTGACAAAAATTATTACAAAAACTAAGAAAAATTATAAGCAAAAACAAACAACAAGAAGGGATATTATATCCGATAAAAAAGAAATTAATATTAATTAAAACTTTGATTCGTGCAGCAAACATTATGTATACTACGGTAGTAATAAACAAAACTTCATTAGCAATACAACGTGCAAGAAACAAATTGTAATTTTTACACAGCTATGTTAAACATCATCATCATTATCAAACCAGACGTAGAACTTGCTGAAGGCCTTTATCAAACTTCGAGTATTTGTGTGAGTTACAACATGATTGATTTGAGTTATTATCTCTTGCATTTTATTGTTGTCAAATGTTAAGCAAAAAGCAAAAACTAAATTTCTTTATCAACAGAGCACTTGTCTCTTCTGTTCCAATACAACGATTTTTTTGTTTGTTTGTTACATTGGTGTTTAAAATTTTGATGAAACAAATAATGAAGTCATATATTTAAATTTATATTTATAATGAAGTCATATATTTAAATTTATATAATATAGTTTTTGCTTTGGTTTACATGAGTAGGTTTTTATATAAAATTTAACACCAGAAGACCCGTACCGTTTTCGTTAATACTGATATTTTCGTCGAGTTGCGTGATGCACTTTCATAAGTATTTTGAATTAGTATTTTGTTTCGTGAGTTAATATAAAAAAAATTAATATTTCATTGCTAATATCTATTTTTTATAAATTTAATTCTTCTTTATTCAACCAATTTTTCATTAGTAGTAAGCTAGCTTTATTCGGTAATCTTAAGAGTTTTTGGTTATAAATGTTCATTTAAAATCTATAGAATTAATAAATCGTGAATTTTTTGTTCAATATGAATTACTAAATAAATTCAAGTGGTTTCTTACGATGTGGTCGAGTTATGTAGGAATTGAATTATCCATTTTTGGTCCTGAATAAACCAATTTAGGCGCTCAGGAGATGGTTAAAGAGGATATTAAAGCACTAACTCCTGCAACATCTGGTAGTCAATTCAGAACTTAAGCAAACTCGAATTGTTAATTTTTTTCAGTATTCAATGGCTAGAATCGGGATTGATTTTATTTCTTTTAGTCATTCATAGTATTTTTTTCCTAAATACAATATACTTTTTACCAAAGTAATAGGGAGTCTACAATAATTTTGTAGTGGAATTTTAATTCTTAATGGGAGAGGACCAGAGTCCCCCAAACCGACTAAATCTAGCAGCTCAATGGCTCCCGCAGTCCTCCTCCCAGGGGAATATTTTTACCATCGGAGTCAACAGTGGACTTGTGGGTCCCACTGCGGATTTAACAGCACCCATTAAATGGGTGGTTAAATAACAAAAGTAGTGTTGACTTTAAACTGAATTACTTTTAAACCTATATATTAGAGTTGTAAAATGTCGATATATTAGAATACTCTATAATAATTATAACTTTTAAAATATTGAAACGAGACTACTCAATAATTTTTACATTCATACAAAAAAAGGTTGATATATTATACCTAAAAGTGGGGTTGTATTAACCAGAAAACAGTTATCTGAGTACGTAATAAAATTGGAAATATAGACGAAATTACGGTAACACCGTGAAATTGACGACATATAAATATTTTATTAATTTTTAATTTTAATAATCTGCAAAAATAAAATTACTATCGGACTTAAACCTCATGGGTAATGTTAAATATTTGATTTAAAAATTTGTGGGAAAAAATCAAGAAACACAATTAGTTTTAACACTTTCCATTTGCTAGACTTACAATGAAAGTCCCCTTTTTTTAAATGAATCTGCATCTTATAAAGTTTTCGTCTTTAATTTTACAATGATTACATTTTTAGTTTAACTACTATAACAATGCAATACGAGTATAATAACGTATGAGTTATATTAATTTATTATTTATAATGCTCATACGCCACAGTGTTTATCATTTTATTAAAGTAATCAAAAGCATTTTGGTTTTTGGTTTTGTAAATTATGTTAGTGTGAGTTAACTTCTCAAATTTCAGTTTGGAGATAACATCCGAAAAGTTTGTGCAATAATCCCCAAAATAGAAATAGGGATAATATAAAAACATATCTTATAATTCACTGGCTACAATTCTAAAAATCATTTAATAGTAACTACTTTTCAAAGCCCAGTGGATTGGAGCTTTGCTTTAAATTTTGTACGGCGCATTTACTCGGTTGGTGCCTTGATAGAAAAAGTATCTAAATAACTGAAAAACACTAAAAAAAAAGTATTATTTCCAGAAAAGTAGGGTTTCAAAAAAATACTTTTTCCTAAAAAAATAAACCTTTTGAAAAAAAACTACATTTGCTAAACGAGTACTTTGTCAAAAATAGTACTTAATCAAAAACAAAAAAGTTAAGGAAAAAAATAAATAAAATGTACTGGTGCTAAAAAATTTCTTTTTCCAAAAAATTACTTTTTCCAAAGGGACTTTTCCAAAATAGTATTTTTTTTACAATTAAATTCTAAAATCAAATTTAGTAATTTTAGGGATTAAGTTTTTTTTTTAATTTTTTAATAAATACATATTTAAGTTATTAGTCAAAATTTTCTGAAATTATGTATATTAAATTTGAACTTACTAACGTCTTATATGAACAAATTTCTTATGTCTAATCTGACTTTCTATCAAAACTAAAAACTTTTTACTCAAAGTTGAAGATTTTTTTGTTTGTAAGTTTAAAATATCGTAAAATGCGCGACTCCGATTTTAATTTGAATCCCATATTTTACACCTCATATCTAACTAAACCCAAAAATACATTAGATTTGATGCGTTTAATTATTAAAATGGTTAAATTAATTTAAAACAACAAGTACATACAGTTTTTAAACGTCAATTGCGTTCTGAGGCCTCTAAATATAAATTGTTTTGATATTATTGTTTTGGCAGACCATATTTTTTCATAATTGCAAATTTTTAGTGTTGTAAAGCTTGTAAGCTTTTTTGGGCTACCCTAATGTATATTATTATATTGTGTCAAATGCCGCACTGTAGGATAAAATAAATTTTGCTGTTGAAAAGCAGATATGCGAATTACACGCGTTACAAAAAAGTTTGTCTAATTTTCTTTTGCTGTGTTTCAAATGTTACTAATAAGAGATATAAATTATTACCCGCTAATGGATTTTTGCTCTCTTCATCAATAAAAAAAAGTTGTTTGCTCTAGAAAATTTCAATATTTTTTTTCACACGGAAACTTTCTATCCAAAAAAAAAAAAAAAACACACATAATAAAAATTTATTTGACTGCAAAATGTTTTAACTAAAAACAGTTTTGCGTAAGATTTTGTTTGGACATAAACACCTTCAGATTAAAAAAAAAAATCTCCTGAAAAAAAATTAAAAATAAAAAATAACTAGTAAAAGCCTTCAACTTTAGCAAAAAAATTCACCTTTTAAAACCTTCACTCATTTTACGTGTCTCCTGAATATCTGTTGTTCAAAAATATGGTGAGACATAAAATGCATTAGAAAAAATCTCACTTAAGTACTTATTAAAACTCGATATTTTAAGTATGTAATATTCTAATTTTGAATAATAATAATTGCATAACTGTAGAATATTAAATTTTTTTGAAAATTTCTATTTTAATGTCCCACAGTTAAGCGCCTCATATGTATGATTATAGTAGCAACTAAAATGTTTACTTTTCTTTACACATCCATCCAACCATTCATTCATTTTTTTAAATCCTTTGTTGTCAACATTTCTATACATTGCATGTCAACATGTTGTCATTATAAATTAAATGACTAAAACTGATTTATAAGCGATATATGAGTATAATAAAAATCAACATTTATACAATTCCATGTGAATGTATATTCAGTTTTTAAATCAATTTGTATAGAATTATTGCAGAAATTAAAATGTTATTTTTATCATTTTATTGTAAATAAACAGTTTTAAAAAGTTCGTTAAAAATTAATTTAATTATTTCAATAACATATACGATATTAATGAATTAAAAAAAATATAATACTTTTTAGCAACATATGTTCTTTGTTTATAATTATTTACAACATAAACATTTTTTCTTTACAATAAAACATTGTTGAAAATTCTATTCATAATATTTCTGTTTTGTCCGAATAATTATAATATATGTTTTTTTATTGACTAACACTTGTTTACACTTGTTTATGCATTCAATTCAAGCATTTTTTTAATTTTTAGAATCTTAACGTTTTTTTTGGAAGCAGTTTCACTATTTCCATTGTACTTCGGTCCAAAAGCAATCAATCTGTTTACAGATAATATCAATACAACGACGTTAAAATTGCAAACAATTTTTTTTAACATTGATTTTTACTCTTTTTACTACACACAGGAAAGGTATTCATAGTTGCAACTTAATTTTACTATCACTGAATTTATGTAGTTTCAGGTACAGCAAATTTTATTTATTTGCAATACTGTTGTAATTTTCCAAATTTATGACATTTTTGTTATTTGAACTTTCGATCCTGAGACTATCGGAATGTGCCTCTACCCACAGACACTTATATTTAGTTGTTGTGTAAATTTCAAAAGGTTTACGTATGTATAAAGTGTAAACATATAAGAAATCTCATAATTTTGTTTCAATATTGTAATAAAAATTTCGGGTGATTAATTATATTTAAATTCATTTGACAACTAATATTTTAGATTGAGTGATAGTTTTTATTGAAACAGCACCAATATTAGATTTTTACTGCACACAGACAAAATTTGCTCAATATGCAACTGAAGTACGGTCTTACCATACTATACATTCATTTCTTTTACAAAAAGCCCTTAAAATCTTACTATTTTTCATGAGGAAAAGTTTTCAGAATCAATTATTTTTTTTTTTTTAAACAAGGCTTTAGAATCTAAGTTTTTTAAAGAGTATATAATCTTTTATCTAACAAGCAGTTTGCAGAATCTTAGAATTTTAGTTTAAGCAAAAGTCCATATAATCTAGAAATGTTTTTATCAGATAAATTTCTAAATATTTAGTATTTTGTGTAAGAAATTTTTTCTTACAAAAAACATTTTGGGTTCTACAGACTTTTTCTTATAAAAAAATATTTTATTAATATTCTGAGAACTTTCTACAAGAAATGAATAAATAAACCTTTTTTTAATTTCTTTTTGTTTTTTCAATAAAAATAATTAAAAAATATAAAATCTTTATATATAATCTTTTTGACAATGAATTGACTAGTGAAAATAATATTATATGTATAAGGAATTTTCGAAAAACCCCTTTAAAAAATCTCCTAAAGTTCAAAAGAAATTAACTGGATCTTAATGGGTCAATGGATGAAATATTTTAGTGCCATATGAAATGTATTTTCTACCCATCTGATATTTGTCCAGTTTTAGTAAACAGTATAAGATTATTTTTTTAAGACATTTTGTAGACTGACTGAACCGATGAAATTTTGTTTTGATTGTGACAACCATACCCGGTTGCAACAAGCACAATATAATAGCAGTAATATGTTGCAACCATGTTTTTTTTTCTCTGCGTATGTATTTCCGTTTGTTTACTGAAAAATTTGTACAAATTTTTCTAAGAATGAAAAAAGTATACAATGGTAATTGGACGTTGAGATTTTGCAAATTTTTACTTGTCAAATTTATGCCAGCTAGAAATTTCAAAGATTAAAAAAGAGCAATATTTATTATTTAATAATATTAATTATGGAAAATGTAAGAATACCTTCTAAAATATTTCTGCTTAAAATTTTACATTAAGAATACTTTTCGACCATTTATAGTTTATTTTTGCATTTGCTTTTACAGTCAGCAAATTTGCCATTTTCCGTTCACTTACTTGTTTTTAGAAATATTTCATATTGAGAGTATATTTATCTTAAGAAATTCTTACTGGACCTGCAGGAGGAAATTTACTCTCATAATTTAATTATTTTATTTATTTGTTCTAAATATATTTATTTGATTATTAATTATAATAAATATAAAACATCATAGTCTGCAAGGAGTGTTTGTTATCCATAGACTGAATAAATGAAATGAAAAAAAATCACGCTTTCTAATATTAAGAAAATCGGACCATATTCTTATTTTTTATTTATTTTTAATTTTTATTTTTTTTTTTTTTAATATGTCTCCTTAATTTTTTAGATTAAAAATTCAACTAACCCGATAAAATTTGTAACACTTCCAGAACTAGGTCTACAAGTAAATTGTTCGGGTTTATCCTGAAAAAACTGTATACAAAAAAGTATTTTTCACTGAAATGAGATTCAAGTGAAAATTAAGTACAATTTATTTCCAGCCCTTGTAAAGGACATGCAAAATATGACTCCTTTGCAGGTTGCTACAGAAGAATATGTAGTTTCTCTCTGGGAAGTAGTTGTAGGACAAGTAATTTTAGAGCAGATTCAAAAAAATTTTCTTAAGGAAATTTAGAATAAATTTTTTTTTAAATTTGTCATTTTACTTCATCAAAGACATTTGCTCAAGAATATTTGTAGAACTCCACTGTTCAGTTTGCATCAGTCACTAGGTAGGTTTATTCAGACCGGTCTTCTGTTCACCGGTCACGGTACAGGTAGCAGGATAGGCACTTTTTGAACGGCCTTCTTTCACCAGTTACGGGGTAGGTACTTTCAGACCCCTTCTGTTGTCACCAGATCATAGAATAGTTCTCCTCAGACTCTTTCCTATTTGCACCGACCACGAGATAGGTGCTTTATTTCAACTGTATTATTAAGAAAATGTATTTATTAAGAAAATCTATAGAAAAACTAGGAATTTATGGACAAATATGTTAAATGTATAAGTGTTGCCTTCTAGAAAACACTCATACGAATTTTTTCCTTAATTTAGTGGCTCTTAAAACAAAAATCGTCTAGTTTTTGGACGACCTTCTGATGAAAATGTTAAAAATTTACAATAAAATTAATCCATAAAATATATCATAGTATGATTTTAAAATTTAACTTAGGAAAATACGAAATACGCAGAAAAATATTAGTATTTTGTAACCTAGTGTAGATATATTTTATTCATATGCTTTATTTAATTTTTGTTTTTTTTTTTTGTTATAAATAAAATTGTATTATGCAAAAATAATGCAATTAATTTATTATTGATATCATAAATGTTTAATTATTATTGTAGGTATTAAGTACATATAATGAAATATGTATGTTTAATTTAATAATACGTTTAATTCGGACTGTACGTATATAGCGTAATTTTCGACAATAAATAAAATTTATATTATAAATTTGTATAATTAAAAAAAAAATATATGTATTTTTATTTAAATATCTTAATAGATTTTTTGTATTTTATCTTCTTAACAATCTTGCATGAACTTTTTTTTAGTTTAATAATAATTTTGTTATTAAAACCGAATTTTTTTTTTTAAGATTTTGAAAATTTTTCCTTTCTAAATTATTATTTTGTTTTATTTAAATATAATGTTTGTTTTTTTTCTAATTTTATATAAATATTCCATACAAATTTAAGTGGATATAGACTTGCTAAGAATGTATAAAAATGCTGCCAAGTCTTAGAAATTATTTGCATTTTAAGTGTAAAAAATAATATTTGTCATAAAATTATTTGAAATTTTTTTATTTTTAATTTGATAAAATATTAGAAATAACAAAAGCTAACAAATGAATTATACGTTTGTAAGTAAAGATAGAGCAGGGCAAACAAATACTTTCTCTATTTCGCGTTCCCGCGAAGTCTATATACGAAAACAAATTTCGTACAAAGGCGGCCCCAAATGTTGAAATTGTATTTGTTTACAAGTATTTATAGATATAAAATTCGAAAAAAAAACAAACCCATAAATAAAGTTAAATGATTGGACAATTCAAAGCCGGTATTGTATTTTACATGTTGTATTACAATACACTATACAAATATTGTTTTGTGACGGTCATTTGTATTTTCATGTTGTAAAACGTCAAATTGTAAAGAAGAAAAATTAAAATAATGGTAAAGGTAAAAAAACTGGTATTCACTTGATACTGATATGTTATGATACACAATACAACATTTATTATATTATACATAACAAATGTAGTTGTAAAGTTGTATCAGAATTTTAAGTGTAAATTACCAACAATAATGAGGCACTAATGTAAAGTAATACACGATACAACAGATTAAACAATACAATACCCGTTGTGAATTGAACAATTGATTTTGATCTAATCTGATACATGTACTTTAGAGTGGTAAAAAAAAAATTGAATTCACTATCTCTTTAATGTCATAAAACTCTCTTTAGCACATTTGTTTATATTTAGAGGTAGCACAAAAAGTTAACTTTTATGAATCAGTAATTTGTTCTTAGAGTATTTATACAAAAAAATAGCGTCGACTTTAAATTGAATTATTTTTTAAACAATACACTATACGAATATGAGATCAAAATTTAAACAAATTCACTAACTGTTAAGTAGCTCGAGATTTTTTTTAAATTTTTTATCAAAATTTTCTGAAAAGTAAATACTCAACTTACTAACGAGTTATATGAACAAAACACATATTAAAATTAAATGGTTAACAAAAATCCTGTATCACTTAAGGAGACATTCCGTGGACATATAATCATATAACAATTTTCGCGAATTTTTTAATTTTTATTTTATATTTGCAGTATACACCATTCGAAATATAAATATATGTTATATTAAATAAGTCGCGATCCTTCTCAATTTTTAATTTATTTAAATTACAATGTCCAGCAGCATTTTTGGAACAGAATAGCGACCCTATAATTCTGAAAGGGTATGTTGAGTAGATCATTTTTGTAGAACAAACTTATGGTCCAGCACGTCTAAGTATTTTTTTACAGTGGGTTAAAGTTTTCATTTTTCGGTCGAAGGGAGCATTATACTATATGAAAAAAATGCTGTAAGTTAATGTCTGAGAGAATTCTTATGGTCAGAGTTGTATTGTGGAACTGTATGAGGATAATTTTTGTGGAAGATCTTAACCCTCTAACTGGTCTCTTTATGGGTCAATTTGACCCTTCCAGACCATATTTTTTTCCATAATGGCATATTTGTAGGGTTGTGGAACTCGTGAATTCATACATTTTTCCGTAACTTTGTAACGACAAAATTCGGTAGTTACATTGCCAAAATTCGATAGTTTACAACAAAATTCGTTAAAACTTTTTTATACCGATACTTGTAGTTTAAAAAAACGTTAACTTATCAACACAATTTTTTTTTAAGTTCATGTTAAGAATTTTTGTCAGAAACAACAAAATAGCTTTTTGGTAACTTAACCTACAATTTTAATTAATTAGGTAAGGAAATCGAAAAAATGGTTAAGGAAGTTTGAGAATCTAGAAGTTTTATAGAAGCTAGAGCTTTCTATCTTGGCAAGATTCAAAACAAAAAAAAAAAAACATATAAAAATATTTTTCACACCATATACATATTTTTCTTTAAATTTAGATAGATTTTTTAATTCTCTTCCATTCTTCCATTTTTCCATAAAAATATTGTTCTACAAAGTTTTTTTTTTCATTAACGATATATTTGGAGCTATATGTAGAGTAAAACGCCAAAAGTAGTTGATTTTTCAAAATAATTCCAGAGTATTATTAATCTGTCTTTAAAAAGTATGAATGTTGACCATTTTTGAATAGCATTGATGAAGTTATTATTGCAAATAGTTTGAAATATTTGGCATATGTTTCTTTTTTTTTCAGAAGCAACTCTTAAATGTTCCCTGAAACCTTGAATAAGTAAACCTATTTTATTATTTTTTAATGTCTGCAATTTTTGGCTTCGATGAAAGCATTATTTTCCATTTTGGCAAATACTGTGATCAAATATAGTAGTAATAGAAATCCAAAGTGATGCAACCTGTCAGTGCCTTTATAAACAAATGCCAGTTTGGCGTATTTTGCAAAATATTGAACACGTTTCCAAAGTGTACCTTGATATAAAATTTAAATTTTTGCATAATAGAAATTTTTACAAAATTTTAAAAACTTAGTCAAAATTTACATGCTGTTTATTTATGTCCCATTAAAAATATATATTTTAGATTTTTTAAAACACTTATATGTATTTTAATTTTTAGGTACCCTATAGGTCAATTGATGTCAAAGCACCTATCCGTTAAACGGTAACTTAAGAGCATAACACTAAATTGTTACAAAGTGTTTTTATATAGTGGTAGTATGGTTTCCACTTTTTTTTATTGTCTTGTAAATTTCCTTTTGTCTTTCTTTCTTTTATATTTATTTGAACATCTAGTCATTTTTAGGGGTCAAAAATGGGTTAAAAAATATGTTTTTTTTAGCTTTTTAAGGTATTTGATGTGTGGTTTCTGTGCAACGGTAATATCGTTGAAAATGACCCTAAACGTCCTTCACAAATAACTTTTGTTCAAAATCTAAAATTTAATATATGTTTTTCCGCAGTTATAGGATAAGGTTCATTTCGTATTATAATATAGGAAGGTGTTAAAAATGGGTTTGGATGAGAAAACAGTGACCCCCAGTCCAACCGCCGAAACTTGAAATGTGGCATATAGGTTCCTTCTCCAAAGTTGACATCCATTAAACGGGATTTTTGAAAATAGTTTAGGGAAATGTTTCCCCATTAGTATTTTGCCAAAAAATGTTTGACTATAAATCTCTTATGTAAAATTTCTTTTCCCTGGGGTAAGAGCTGATAAATTGCAATTTTCAATAAAGGCGGGGTAAAAATAAGGGTTAAGGTGTCGCTAAAATTTCCTGTAGAAACCCAGTAGGTCAGAAATCTGATATTTCAACTACAACAGGTTAAACAAATTCAATAAAGAGGAATCTCCTAAAAGAAACAATTGAATTTTTTATATTAATATATCCCGATGTTCAAAACTACTGGGCTTTAAGCATCCACTTTTTTTGATTTCGTGTACCGCGTTTTATGTGATTACAATTTTTTTTTATTTCTACATAAAAAATATAAATATTTTTAATCTTAGATTCTCAATTATTTATTTTTTACGGAAATGTCATTAAAGGTGTAGGCAAAAAATAATAAATAAATTATAATCTCAAATTTTCTCTAAAAAAAATATATATAAAAATTTTGGTTGTATTAAACTGGAAATTTACTGTATAATTTGTAATTATTGATCCAGTTGGTTGGTTTAAAAAAGGAAACAAAAATCTTTACGGTTTTCTACAAGCTACTCATGTTGTCCTATATAAAATTGGCCCTCATTATTTTATTAGTTTGTTTAATGAATGTTAATAATTCTTATGTTATGTTTCTTAAAATTTAAAAAGAAAATATTATTTCAAAATTCTCAACACTTAAATAGAAAAATCACTTAATATACATACATATATAATCTTATTAACAAACCTAATATAACAAGTATTCTATGAAAAATTAATAATGAGACAAACTTAAACATTTTCAAAATGTTTATTAATGCGTAAATATATTAAAAGTATTTGAATGAAATAACCATTAACAACTTTCAATGAAATAAATTTATAAGTATGAATAAAATGTGATTTTATGTTAGCATTTCTGTGAAATATTATAAGAGATTTTTTCTATACTATATCGTAATATTTATGTTCTACTGAAAATTGTTTTATTTTGATTTTGAATTATATAAATATAAATTTTCTATTTACTACATCCAAATATTTTTTATATATATTTTTAAATAACACTTAAGTTGTAATTTCAGGTATTTAAAATTTCCTTTTAATTTGTATATGTAGCAAGTGGCTATGATCTTTCTTTCATTTTATATAATTATAATTAAATTTTAAAATTATAGTTTTGGTTTTTCTATTAAATTCTACTTTATACTTAGTAATTGATGTGTATGTTAACATGTTCTTCTTTTTATTATACATATTTCTAATTGGTGCAATGTTTTTTTTTTTTGTTTTTTTGTTTAAACTAGTATTTTCTTTAAAAAAATAATTTTGATTTTTTTTTTTTTTTTGTAAATAAATAAAAGTTATTAAGTAATTAAAAATGCAATAAAAAACTGTTCTTAATTGAATTAAGATAGAAAAAATGTTAAGCCAAGTTTTTTTTTTTTTGCTTTCATTTTACTAATTACTTTCAGAGATAATTTGGTCTGGAGACACAACAGAGTAAACTCATATTTTTGCATATATAATTATGGCGTCCTTTATTTGCCCAAGGACCATTGTTGTCAAGTGCAGTGTGGCGTTCTGTAATAATTAAAAATGAATGAGTAACTTTAAGACAATACTCCAGAGCGAAACTTATATTGTTAAAGAAAAATGTTTGTTATCAATATACAATAAAATTTAAAACTTAAAGCATAAAATTGTGTAATCTAACGAAACTCAGAAAATATTCCATAAATTTATTTTCCTTTTAAAAATGTTTCTTATTTTCGTACTTTCCTCAATTATTTATTCAACAAAAAAAAAACATATATATATGTATATACTTGTGTCAGCAAAATGTAATTTAAAATTTATCCACAAAAGTCTAAACAAAAAAATAACTTAAAACAAAAAGTGGAAAGGCAATGAATTGCCAACATACAAATTTAAACTTACCAAGATATGTTTCATGTTGTGGCATGAATTCTTGCATTTCCGACAGCATCATTGCTATATCCTGTGAGTCTTTTGTAATGCTACATAATTCTTCTTGATTAAAATCTGGAGTTATTTGTTTACAGAGTAGAATTTGACTTATAACATTGCCCAAATTTGAGGGACCAGCTCGATTTTCTGCAATAAAGGAAAACATAGAAATTAATAAGTACATGAAAGGGCATATATCAGTTTTTCATTCCGTTTATGGGTCTCTAGGACCCAACAAAGCATATATATTAACCCATTAGATACAAACTACCTTCAAACACAAAAAATATATTTCTTGTTAAAGCATTACAATAGAGTTTTTGGAGAAGAGTTTTTAGGATGTACCCATACGAGTTAATAAAAGCATTTTATTTGAAATTAAATTTTATTCCCAATTTACTATGTTTAATTCTTTTTGAATTTGGTCAAAATTAATTTAAAATTTCAACAATAAGTGCAAAAAATTAAACAAACCAAAACCATTGTGAACAAAAAAGAATTTGATAATTTACCGTTAATTTTGTTAACGACTTCAATATATTATTTATTTACACTCTTAAGTTATATATTAAATAAAAAGCTCTTTAAAAAAATAGTAACAAAGCCGTTTCTTTTGTACAGCGGGATATGGGTTAATGATACTTATGTAATTCTAAGACGATCTGGCCATCAGTTCAGTGAAATAGCGACCACGTTTCAAAGGCGCAGGGGCGGGTACTCGTTTTAATTCAGTTTGTTGTTTATCCTTCTGAGCTGAGCAGAAAAGTTATGAATGGAAATATGACGGCACCTCAAAATTTTTAATAAAAGTTTGTGTATTTTAAAACAAATTTCACTTTTACCACATCCAAAAACGTTTATTACTCTACAAAAGTTTTTTGGCCCCGATAATGTTTTTCAATTTTAAGTTTATTTTGTTTTAATTTAACTGTAACAAAAAGTCTGTGATGCGTATAAAAAAAAAACTGTAAGCAAGTGTGGCTTACCTTTTCCATTGCAGAAATCCATATTTTATAAAACTCTTCTCAGGAAAATTTTAAATTTGAACAAATGTTTTAATGTTTTTATAAAATATTGACAATAAATTTTTTTTTTTTTTTTTATTTGTATCAACTTGATTTTGACTATAAAAAACATTTAAAAAAGAGCACAATACAACTAATATTTAAAGCACTTGAATTTTTAACTTTTAAATGTTTATTGGGTTGTTTTTCATACACAATTATTAATTCGTACAATAAAAATATTTAAAGTAGATTTTTATTTAAAAAAAAAAGTATTTAATCTATGGAGTAGTTATCTGTGCTGGTCTCCACCAAATTCAACATGAGCTGCAACATGTTGGGTAATATGGCAATATTTTCAACGTTGCAAAAATGTTAAAAACATTAAAAAAAAATTAAAAATTCTTGCAGTGTTGCCATACAAGCAGTTTAATAAAATTAAAACAGCCTACTTGTTCAATTTATTTTTTATTTTTACCATACACCCTGCGGCTTTTGTCCCGCAGGTCACTTGGGAATCGATTTCTGTCCCGGGATAGGTGAAAACTGAACCGTTTCCGAAAAAACATATCACGAGATAGGTGAAAAGAGCACCGGTTCCGAAAGTACCTGTCACGTTACCGGTTTAAAAGTCACGACATATCCTTTTAGGCCTATCCTGTGACATGTCACAGAGGGCAATTGACCCCTTCCTAGGACAAGCCCATGTTAAAGTGATCGGTTCCGCGACCGGTCGCTATCACAATGAAGCGGTTATGTGACGTGCCCTGGGATAGGTCCTTTTCCCGCAGGGCATTTATAAGAATTTGTAAGTAAAAATATCAGAAAATGTCATTTACAAGAAATAATATTTCATTTAAAACCGGTGTACTTTCTTTTTATTTAATATTAAAATTCGAACAAATAGAGAAAATAAATGAAATTAAAAAATCGGTGATGTTTTTAGTTTAATATAAAAGTTTTCTGTTTCATTTAAAAATTAAGGAACATACATTTATTTTTTCAAAAAATATATAATTTAACTTTTTAATACATTTATGCGAAATGATTAACTATCATTCACCAATTTTTTTCAGTTTCATTTGGTTTTTTAATTTGTTTAAAATTTAATAAAAATTTACACAAAAAACGGAAATTTGTGGTTTATTTGTGTCTGTTAGAGTTGTTTCATATTTAAATTTTGTTAGCTGCCTGTTTCAAAAAAAAAATATGTATATTCAAAAAATTCCAATTTGCTTATATACAAAATTATTTCAATTCAAATTACAAGAACTTCATAAACACATATACATACACAAACACATTGACACAAAAAGTGTCTATAGCGATGCATACATATATTTTGTAGGTTAAAAAAAAAATAAAAAACAGAAATAATTTCAAATAAATGATAAAATCATTTATTTTTAAGGGATTGGTAGGAAAAATTTCAACATTTATTTTTACTGATTAATCATTTGTTTCTTTCGGATGTGTTATTTCTTGTAAAGTCTAAAAGTGTTTAATTTATATGCTTTACAAATTTATGAAGTAAATATTGCTAACTTAAACAAAATTCCGTATATAAGAAAAAACTTAGGGAAAAAGTTTTTACAAATTGAAGGGAGATGATATCCGGCTGGGAGATCCCTATTCAAGATTTTATTAATGTTATGATTTTTTTATTAATTTTTATAGAGGAGGGACGACAATAGACAAAAAATGTCGAATTATGTCCACACCTGTTAATGTCTTATTGTACTTTAAAAATCCACAAGAGCCTAAAGTCTACTACGCAAGTAGTAGACAGGAGATGTCCGCTTTAATATACAATTGACTTTATTCCTTAACAGTTAAACATCGAATGCATTTTAAGCTATAGTTATAAAACATAAAGCCTACGCAATGACAAAAATCAAATTACTTTAATCTCTTCTCTCTTTTTAGAACAATGTTTAGAACAATAATTATTACAAACATAGCTGCATTTTTAAGAAGTATTCTTTAAATCGTTAATCATTGAATTTATTAATTGAAATAATGCAACTCATATAAAATAATCAAAAAGGAAAAAATTAATAAATTATGTAAAGATTGAAATTAAAATCAAATAATTAAATTAATGACAATATAATCAATAAACATGACATAAAATAAGGCAAGTCAATATAAAATAAAATATCAAAAAGACAAAATAACAATATATATAAATAAGTAATAATAGGTGCGAAACAAAATTTTGTTGTTAATTATCGAATTTTGTAATGACCGAATTTGTCAGGTCTAAATTTTAACATATTTATATAATTTATTGAGGCCTTGTGACAATAAACACATGGAGAATACAGTCACAACTAGACTTTTTATAGGAAATGACAGGTAAATGGGCTCATTCACTGATTACTCATTTTTGCAATTTTGAGGAAATGCATCAAAACGTGGTATTCAAAATTTGCGTTCCCCTAAACACGATCTAATTCGCTAGAAAGTTATTTTTTAAATTTTTCGTCAGAAACATGATAAAAATGGGAATTTAAATGGGGAAACCTATTCATTACCGTCCTGTGTTCTCTGGTGTATGAGTAAAATTAACATAAAAACATTGTAAAAATGGCGTTAAGAATAAAAGGGCGCCCGTTAATCACTCATACGAAACAAATGCAGGTGGGAGCTTGAAATTTGTTATAGAAGTTTTTTTTTTACAGAAATATACACCAAGACGAGATTTTTAAAAACTTTTACGAGAAGGTGCAAAAATATCGTCATGTCCAAAAATCTAAAAATTCAAAATATGTGTTTTCTAAAGTATTTGCAAATACTGTGAAGATAAACTTTTTGGATTTTTTAAAAAACCATTTTATAAATGGGGTTTAAAAGGAGAAATGCGCACCCTTTAAATAACTGTGTTAATCCCTACAACTAGGAATTAAAAACTTGAATCATCCAATACAAATAATTATATAAATTTATTAAGAACTGATAACTGAATGTCCAGTTAAAACTTAACAAACAGATAACATGAAAAACTACAACAATTATGTCAGTTAATGTGCCAGTTAGTAGCCAGCTAAAAATGATGCTAAAAAATATTGAATTTTAAAAATTTTATTTAATTTTCTTCTGAATATATTTCTATATTTTATTAAGCTAGCAATTTTCAAAGGTTTTACCCCTTACTTGTATTTTTATTGACGTTTTAACTCAAGTGAATATGGTAAAAATTTTGTAAAGCTTTTTTGTGTATCTTTTTAAATTTATCGATAAATAGTTTCCATGTTTTCCCAATAAAATCATTGTTAAAGTGCATCTTTTAGCAAGAGAAACTTTCATAAGTTTTACATGTAATTATGTTTATATATTTATGCAGGTAATTTCAAGTTCATCATTTTAAGTTAGTACATAGCAAAACACCCTTCAAAATGTCCAGCATGTCAATTAAGAAATAAAATGTGTTTTTTTTTTTTTGTAATAATTTTCAAATGACAATCTGTCAAAACAGACCACCAAGCTTTAAATCATTTATATACGCATTAGTGGATGATTACTAAAAAAAATATTTTCGTAATTGACAGGTTTTAGATGGTAGACTGAATGAAAAATTAATTTTTTATTTAAATATTGTGTAATATTTATCAATAGAGGATAAACTTTTTATTAGGTTACGAGTACTGTTTAAAGGTGGTTTATACTGTAAAAATATAAAAGTGTGGAAAAAACATAAAAGTGTGGAGGAATTCTTCATAAAATTTGGCATTTCTTATAGACTTAAATTTCAACATAAAATAACGTTTTATTTGTGTGTACTCATGCAATGAATTTATAGCAAAAGAATTTAACAACAATGGCAGTTGGTAGCTGATTTGACATATGTAACTGGTGGGGATAATGAAAAAACAGCCGGTTTGTAAATAAATTTGATCTTAACTAAATGAATCAACGTGGTATTAGATTTTACCAGCTTTTTCCTTTAATGTGAATTAAAAAAGAGATATTTAGCCAGAAAAATGAATTATATTATTACAAAAAATTTTAATTTGTTTAAATATTTGGAAACGAAAAATTTTCATGATTTTGAATTGGAAAACATAAACATTTCACATATTTTTCAAATATTTTTTAATCTACTGAATAGAATTGCAATTTTGACCGCAATGCCTTAAATTGAATATAGTTTTAACAATTCCAACTGATTTTTTAGGTTCCAAAAAAAAAAAAAATAAAAATAAAAATTTATTTTGTATAGAGTTCAAATCAATATAAAATATTTTAAGGTATTTCTCCACAATATGTACCTTTAACATACTTTTTCCCTTTTTGAGCGGTTAAAAAAGACCATCTCACAATTCCGAAAGGAACAAAAATACAACTTTCATGACAATAGATTATGGTTAAGAAAACAAAAATACACTTAAAAAAGTTTGTAAGTTAAAATAACTGAAAATATCATTTAAAAGAAATGATATTTCATTTAAAAGCCGGTCTACTTAATTTTCATTTAAAATAAATGCCATTTGTAATTTATTTTTAAATGTTGATTAATCAACTGACATATCCGTAAGAAACAAATGATATAATCAGTTAAAATAAATGTCAAAATTTTACCTACCAATCCTTAAAAAATAAATGTTTTTTTCATTTATTTGAAATTATTTCCGTTTTTGTATTTTTTGTTTTTTTTTTTTAATATACTCGTACAATACAAAATGTATGTATGCATATGAAGCTATAAACACTTTTTGTGTGATTGTATTTGTGTATGTATGTGTGTTTATAAAGTTCTTGTAATTTGTATTGAAAAATTTTGTATATATACAACCAATTTAAATAAAAAAACAAATTGAAATTTTTTGAATATTTTTTTTTGAAACAGACAGCAAACAAAATTTAAATTTAAATTTAAATTTAAATTGAAATTTTTATTACATTTCAAACAAATGAAAAAAATAAATGAAACTGAAAAAAATCGGTAAATGTTAGTAAATTATTTCGAATAAATGCATAAAAAAGTTAATATAGATGTTTCTTTGAAAAATAAATGTATCTTCCTTTATTTTTAAATGGAACGGAAAAATTTTTTATCAAACTACAAACAGTTAACTACATAATATTCTGAGTGTACTGTTAAATAGTTTTAGTAGAAGACTGTGCAAGAAAAGTCAGGATTTGTGGAGAAGTGTTATCGGGAAATAAAAAGATAGGCGAACCGATTTTTATTATTTTAACAAAAATAAAGATACAAAAATTAAAAAGATAAAGATGCGGATTTACGATGAACCGGGTTGAGTCATATGTCCTCCTGCACCGCACCAAGTTGATCTATTGTGATCCCTCTATTTACATTCACTTGTACACAGCTCTTAGGAACATTATCATCTCCTTTACTGCCATTTTCTAGTATTACCTGCACATAATACGGATCTACCAATTGTATACATCCTCAGATCCTCCAAGCAATACCACTTCTGGGCATCCTCATTTAGCCATGTTGGGTTTGATTTCCAGTCTGCTCTTTTTGGTATATAAACATCACAGTTTCTTTTGAGTTCCATTACGGGGTCTATTTGATCACTGT
Source organism: Eustalomyia histrio (assembly GCA_949748255.1). Classification (NCBI taxonomy): domain Eukaryota; kingdom Metazoa; phylum Arthropoda; class Insecta; order Diptera; family Anthomyiidae; genus Eustalomyia; species Eustalomyia histrio. Next base: position 76,643,845 of record OX456526.1, read on the forward strand.
ACAAAGACATATTCTTAATAGAAATGCTCTGTCTAGAATTCTTAAGTACCCCTTATGATCGCCCTCTTTAAAAGAATAGATTTTATGTGGATCGATAGCCTGTTTCATAACTTCTCCTTGAATTGACAGATGCAACGGTTCATTCTTAACCTTGAACCTTTCATCTGTCAATTCCAATCATTGGAATTGCTCCGGTTGCACTCCAACCAATGATTGTAAATTTAATACTATAAAATGGGTAAAGTTTTATGTAATATTAAGCAAATTCGGTGAATATAAACACCAAATGCGTAAAACTTTTTCGCGTATAATTTAATATATAATAATACACACACGAAGTATTTTAAGACACTATGTTTTTAAAATTATACACATTATGCCTAAAATTAGTATTATTTTGTTGAATAAAAATTTTACGCACAAAGTGTGCAAATATACTATAAAAACCTATGACATTTTTAATTAAAAAAAGCTTTATAAATTTTTTAAATTTATCAATAAACAATAAATTTATTATTTTTAATAAAAAAATTTTTTTTGGTCTGTTTGATTTTCAACATCGTGGTAGAACATATACATATATTTTTGTGGAATTTTTTCGCATTTTATGTGTACATTTACAGGACAGTTGTGTTTCTTTACGCACTTATTTCAAAATTTCATTTAATTTTGTACACACTTTTAATGTAATTTTACCCATTTTGTTTCATCAACTTACGCATAATGTGTGTATTTTTTCATTAACGCACACAGAGAAAATTTACCCAACTTATTGTAGGGGTACAGTTACCTACTATAAGTGGGGTATATTTCAACAGAAATTAATTAGGGTGTATATATTTTCCGTTACCAACTGTAGTTTATTTAAAAAGTCATACGTAGAGTTTATTTTTAAATCAAGAATCAATTGAAATTCATAGAAGTTGTTATTTTTAGTAAAAATTTTTTCTATTCCTAAAAATAGAAAATCAAAATTATTTCAATAAAAAATACAAGAAGCTACTCAAATAAACATACATACATATAAAATAATAATATATACATTTGCGTGTGTTTTATTTTGTAATTACATAGAAATAAAACAAACTTTCAATATGAAAAACAACCCCATCGTTTTTTTTCTACCGTATTTTCAGTTCAAAATTTATGGTCATTTTAAACGACTTTCGAGTGTTTTTACTTCTTTTGTAGATTATAAAAGAATGATTAAAAATAAACAACAAAATGGAGTGAATATAATGAAAAATCAGTAGTCCTCTTTCTGTTTGTGTTTTCGATTAATTTAATATGTAATTTAGATTGTTTTAACGAAATAATATTGTAAGTGTTTAATAAGGCAGGCAAACCTCTGGAGTTTAGGTAACTTTATCTGGGACGTTGCCTGAGTTGTCGTCTCCCATCAAATTATCGACCCATATAATATACAGGGAACGATCATTTATTTATATATCCACAGATATTTGACCACATCCTTTATTTGTTCATGCGTATGTTTGATATACATACTGGGAATGATCAAGATTTATCTCCTCATTAAAGCGATAATTGTTGTCTTGTTAGGTAGGATTTATCAAAAGACCCTCCTTCTCACACCATTCCCAAGTCAGTCTTAGGGCCTCCTGATATCCAATTGTAACATCATACTTGCCACTTACAACTGCTGTTAGTTATTTTGTGTACCCCATTGTAGTCAAACCAAGTCGTCCACCATAATTGACAACAGTAGAGGGGATGTAACACCCCCCCTGAGGTCATCCTTTAATGGTGCTATTTGAATCATCTAACTTCGCAATTATTTGTCTCATCGAGAGCATTATGTTGACCCACTCTATTTACAGTGAGTCAGAATTCAATAGACGGAAAGCTTTCTCCATAGATTGGTAGCTGGCATTCAATGTCCATAAATGAACACAAGGCTATTTTTTTGATTCCAGTGCTCTTTCAATTCTGAAGAAAAGTTTATGAACAGATGTTATTGTCGACTTTTCTTTCTGGTATGCATACATAGAGATTAAAAAATTCTCTATTCCTTCAACATAAAGGAAGAGAGACGAATTGATCCATATGATTTAGAATAATCCGCAGGTTTGTTTCCTTCTTTAGGTAGAAAAATAACCGGAACTTCTGCCCATTTTCTTGGAATGTAACTCAGAAAATATGGACCAGTCTCCTTTTTAGCAAATCACGACTCTTCTGTAGAAAAGCAGGAAATATTTCATCCGGTCTCCGTGACTTCAACGACATGAAGGAATTTAAGATCCACTCCATTTTCCTATATATTATAAATTTTCTTATCAAACGATTTTTCGAATATGAGGCCCTTGATGTCCCATTGCTGGTTCCTCTGAGATCACTCTTACGGATTTAAAATTTTATTAATTAGAATTCAGAAAAGGTCCTCGATGAGGAACATAGTTGTAGTTTGTTGGTGGTAATGATAAAATGTGTCCCATATTGGTTTATTCATATTTTCAACGGACTCACAATTTTTTCTAATTGCTAAGCCATAAGACTGCTTCTTCCACTATTGTGTTTTTTGCTTCATTTTTTGTACAACTGCCCATTATTTTCTGTACGTTTCACACATTTCTTTAATAACCCCGAGTACGTTTTGCAGTCACCATGTCCGAAGTAATTTTTTTTTACCGAAAGCTTGAATAGTTCGATTTTTCCAGAACAACAGATTTATACTCTTCAGTATTGGAATCATCCTCCAAGTTTTACACTGTTTACAGTAGGAACTTTTTACAAAAATGTTAATAGTTTAAGAACAATAATATCCGATCAATGATGTCACGCAGTACAAGAAAGTACGTGCTCATTTTTTCCATGATCCATCGTCATTTTTGTAGAATTTGCATTGCTTTGGTTGTCAGAGAAGAATTATTTCTCTTTAATACAAGCTTGTTGAAAAAGTTTTTAGGGGAATGTTTTTACACAGGAATGTATGTTATTTATAATTGAATCGTAAGTTGATTGTCTAATAAAAGCTGGCATATCCATTAATCCTGCGTCTTTCAGCCCAATCCTGAAAACCCTCATGACAAATAAAAATCATCTATTTATTTCATAAAAATACCCGATTAAAGGACTACTAGTTATTCATTCTTCAACTTTTGCTTTCTAGAGTTGCAAATTTTGTGTTTCTTGTGATAAATGTGAAGCTTTACAACTCCCCTAGGAAGAAGTCTGTCGCCGTTAGATTTGGCAATCTGGACGGAATATATCCAAAATTGACCAATGGTCCTGAAATGGGACAAATAGGCAGAAACAATAATTCCGCATTCTACAAGATTGTATCGCTCCATTTCTTATTGGACAGATTATACATAGATGTGAAACCACTGATGTATGTCAAAAATAATTCATATTATATGCAGTTTGCAAAAATTATAACATGTTCACATTATGACAATTACATTTGCCTCACCTTCTATTTTTTTAGTTCAGCCTTGCGTTGAATTGTCGTTTAATACAAAAAAAAACATAAAACTTTAAGATTATTTGTTGTAAATATAAAAATAACAAAAATCGTCTTAGAAAACTTTTATAATTTCCTCAAAGAAATCTATAAATGTCATCCATAACACTTGTGGTTTAGGGGGAAAAGTAAAACAAAATATGATGATTGCACAAAAAATAGCAAGTAAAACAATACCATCATAATTCTTTCTACGTAAAAAACTAAATTCCCCCGAGCAAAAAACGATTGTATATTATCATATCTGATGCGCATACAATTGCATCCCTTTATATCTAACTTCATTTCTTCACTCAAAATAGTTTGTAAGTTAAAATAATAGAAAATGTCCTTTACAAGAAATGATATTTCATTTAAAAACCGGTCTACTTAATTTTCATTTAAATTAAATGCCTTTGTTATTTATTTTAAAATGACACATCCGTAAGAAACAAAATTTTACCTACCAATTCCTAAAAAAATTAATGATTTTATCATTTGTTTGAAATTGTTTCCCTTTTTTTATTTTTTGTTTTTTTTTTTTTTTAATCTACAAAATATATGTATGCATATCTATAGATACTTTATGTGTGAATGTGTTTGTGTATGTATGTGTGTTTATGAAGTTCTTGTAATTTGAATTGAACTAATTTTGTATATATACAACCAATTTAAATGAAAAACAAATTGAAATTTTTTGAATATTTTTTTTTGAAACAGACAGAAAACAAAATTTAAATTTGTAATAACTGTTACGGACACAAATAAACTACAAATTTTCGTTTTTTGGGTAAATGTTTATTAAATTTCAAAAAAATTAAAAAAATAAATGAAATTGTAAAAAATCGGTAAATTATAATAACTCATTTCGAATAAATGTATAAAAAAGTTTATATAGATATTTCTTTGAAAAATAAATGTATGCTCCTTTATTTTTAAATGGAACGAGCAACTTTTTTTTATTAAGCTACAAACAGTTAACTACATAATATTCTAAGTGTTTCATTAGGTCAAGACTAATAAATTAAGATTGCAAAGGAAAGAATTCTATAAACCCATTTCTTGAATGAATATTTATGTAGAACATATCGAATTTGATAATTTCTAAATATATAAAGTTTCATATCAACTATTTTCAATTAGGTATGCAGTCACTTAAAATGATCCCAAGAATTCTTTTTAACGTTAAAGCAATACTTTTAAACTTTTTCTTTTTTTTTTTTTGGTGCTTGCAATATAGTAGTTGATGATGATTGTGAAATTTAAATAGTTGCCACAAACAGTAATTGTTTCGTCGCATACACATACATTTTTAAAAGGATTGCAGATATTTGGCGAAGTATGAGATGAGGATCCTCACTCTATTTCTTAACACTCATAAACAAAGCGCTTGTAAGAAGTTAAAAATTCTGTCGAAACAGCAGAACATCATGAATTAAATTTAGTATCACGGTTTGCTAAATTAAGGTAAACTAGCATAGGTTAATTAGCTAAAAACTTTGAGCTAAATAAAACATAAATGTTTTCTAATATAATTATTTCTTCTAAAATTTCGCTTTAAATCTCGGTTATTGGACTCCCTAAATCTGACCCAAGACGGGCACATGTATAAGTGATTTACAAGGACCAATCTATAGGTACATAATAATGTATTCAAATTTAAATCAAGTTTAAATTAATATATTAAAATTTCAAATTCATTAAATCTTGTTTAGTTTTTGCGATATTTGCTATTTAATGATTACACAACTAAATGTGCGGCAACTATAAGTTAGACTGATAACGGAGATACAAAAATATAAGGAGTTCGAAAAGTGTACTAAGAATTGCATTGTTGCATCATTGTATTAAAAACACATAGTTTTTGTTAAAATCCTCATGTTACTATAACAAAGATTTTCTATTGGGTTTTTAATATAGCATACTAAACATGGATACACATTAGGGTTATAAATTTTTGCATTTTTTGCAAATATCGAATTCTTCACTGCATACACTAACCAAAAAAAGTCTGTAATGGCAACTGAAAATTTTGCTAATATTACGGCAAATTTTGCTAATTTGAGTTTAGCGGAATTTTTTTTGCTAACCTTAGCAACACATCTCTGCTGACGTGTAGTATAATGAAATTTGTAGAAAAATTAGCTGCCGCTACTAAATTTTAGTAAACTTTTTGTAAAGTGGAATTTAAAATCTGTTTGCTAAAATCAGAAAAAAATTACTAAATATTATTAATATTAGGACAAAATTTAAAATTTATTTTAGCATTAAAATTTCTTTATTTTATTTTTTTTTTTTCTTCAAAAAATAGTTTATACAAAATTAAAAAAAAAAAATATCAAAAGCTTAAAAATTTTAAAAACAAACGAATATATTATTTTGTTTTAATTTGGTAGTTTCTGTTTTGAAAAATATTTTAGATATTTTTTTACTATTAAGGTCAAATTTTGATTGTCTTTAAGGCTATTTTAGTGCTACATTAGGTGGATGTCTATATGACATGAGCCTGTATATTCACTTTCGATCCCTTTTTTAATCTATGTAACATTTTAAGTTTAGAAATAACACTTCCACTTTTTTAAAATTAGTCAATTTTTTCGGTTTTCAAAAATTTGTAAAATGGTTTCTGAAATTAGCAACAAAAATTTGTAAATATTCTGTAAAAATTCTGTAATTTGCAAAATGTAAATAGCAAAAAGATTTGCTAAATATATAAATTTTTTTGAAACTAAAAATCAGCACAAAAATTGTTAAGTGAGATAGAAAATTTTTTTCTAAGTGTAGCCATATAGATCATGAGAAAATTAAAAGAAATCGTATAATACTTTTGGCGCTCGTTAAACAAATTAAATCGTTAACCAAGTTAAATCTTACCTTTTATTTTAATTATACAATATAATATTAAATCGAAAACTATTAAGTAGTTTCTTATAATTTATTAATATAACAAAATCTCCCTATTTGGATGGAGGGCTCAAAGGATCTTATGACGTTATTTCGCAGATTTTTTAAATTAACGTTTTTAGTGTCAAGTGAAAGCTCCAATTTTTAGCAACTAAGGATTATAAAATCGCGGTAAATTAATAATTAATAATTATTGATAATTATGTCACATAGATATCAACAAAGAGACTGCACCCAGATAAACAATTTCTTAAATATTTATGCAACATTTCGTAAACAATACTAATAATATTGGGTATAAAACTGTCTTCGTCCATTATTATTTATGAAAAGTATGAAATTCTCACTTAATTAAACCACACTTTATTGTATGGTTATCCAATTCCGAAACTGGTAAAAAACATTTAAAATCTATTGTCCTATTGTGATGAAATTTTGATTTTAAAAGCGTTATTTTAGTATTATGTTTTACAATTTGTTTTAGTTTATATGAATGTTTTTGAAAATTTCGCCAAATCTCTATTAGATGACGGGCTGCAACTCCATTAGGATTTATGATCTCGTGCAATTTTATTGTTGCCATATTTTACGCCTTTCATCTTTCGCTACCTTTATATCTCCTCTATCCCCTTTAAAAGGAAACAATTTATTTATTAGTAGAAAGTATTTCCTGAGTTTTCATTATATTTAAAAAAAGCTTTAATCTTACTTTTAGATGTTAAAATAAATTACTTAAATGAAAAAGTTGTAATTTTTTTTTCATTTTCAACGGCAGTTTTTCAATATTTTGATCTCATGGAAGTAACGGGTGTCTCAGTAAGAATATACTTTTTCTATTTAAATATCCATCAAATGGCCCCCAGGGCTCTGATGTGTTACATAAATAATGTGGTTCAAAATTTGTTAATAGAAGTGTACATATTTTTTTTTTTTTGTTGACTGTCGACATTTCTTTAAAGAACTATCATCCTAATGTAACTAGATAAAATTCTACTTGCACTTATACACTCACACAATTACAAATGCTGTCTTCTTATTTTTATTGCAAATTTTGCTCGTAACTAAACAAATGAAAAAGCTTGTTTTTTATCTACTCCTTGAATTAAATGTTTATCTAAAGTTCAATGCTTAAAAGGAATTTATTCTTGGATAAATGATACACAGCCACAAATAACTGAACGGATTGTATTAATCATGAATTTGATCGCTACCACTAAAATTGGATACTTCATTGTGATGACTTAAACCAATAATTGAACAAATATGTAAGAGCCTTTTTAGACTAAAATCGTAATTAAACATTTCTATATGAAAAATATTTCAAATTTATTTTGTAGCAAAAATTCTAAATAGAAATCACTGAAACGAAAAATATTTGTTTTGAAGCAATAGCTTAAATTCCGATTATTTTAAAAAAATGCAGCAGAAATCAAAATTTTAAGACATTTTGTGAAATTTTGGGGAAAATTCAAGAATTATAAGCACATAATATAGTAAAAAAAATAACAAAAATAGGTTACTTCTGCTTGCAAATTACCTACGAAACATGTAAAAATAGGAGTTACTTCAGGTTACAGGTTCCAAAATGTTATGACTATGTAACTGTGGAAATATGTGCTCAGATTCTGAATACTTTTTCTAAAAGTTAGTCGGTTTTGTTTTAGAAACTAAAAACGTTTTGCATTCGAGTCAGAAATTTATATATAAAAATAATTTTCGAAATAAATGTACGAAAATGTATGTGAACGAATCGTCTTAAATCCTTAAAAGTCGCATAATCGCATCTTTACAAAACCTATAGCTTCCCAATATTCGTTCAAGCTGTATATGTTAGAAATTCCGCTTCTCCGAAAACTCACACTTTAAGCTGGTACTGTGACTGGAGCATTTTTGGTCGTATTCCCCGTATGTGAACGGATATAAAACCCAAAATTTTTTCTAATTCAAGAGTCTTCTCCGCGTTCGACTTAATCTAGTTTTATTGTATCTATTTGTAGTTGCGAAAGCCAATATTTATTTGTTTAATTCAATATTATGTTCCACATAAATATAATTACTATCCAAGGAAATTTATTTGCAGTACTTTTTACAATTTTTCTGGTATTGAACCAAGACATTAATTTCTTTCGCTTTTTTTGTACAAAAAAAAAAAACGATTCTTGAATTGAGCCTTTTTTGGATTTATATTCAGAAATTTGTAGTACTACGTTACTCCTGTACCCACTTCACCACAACCACTTAGAAACTAAAATGGCTAATTTCGAATCTAAATAATTAAGAAAATAATCATTAGTTGCAACTATTATACAGGCCGGCAAAATTTTATTAAATTTTCTAACCAAGGATCAGACTATACTTTCCCAAGGATTTTGGACGTGCTGAATCCGAATCTGACCTCAGAATATACCTATCACGTCAGGTTTTTTGAGATATTCTAACTTAAAAGTAAAAAAACAAGTTTTTGGGTACATTTAAGGTCCTGTAACTTCCAGATTTTTTTTCCAAAAAGATAGTTACGTTATCTAAAGTGCTTGGTACTCCTTCCCTACAAAATCCATTTTGAATTTTAAAAACAATCTTCATATGTCACTGAGAAGTCGTCCGTTAAACTTACTGAATTTATCAAATTCAGCAATTTTTAAACGCAGTGATCCCTTCGAATAAAGTATCCTTTGTGTATTTTTATTTTAATAAAAAAAGTTTTTAGTTAAATATTTAAAAGTTTTTTTATATAAAATAACTAGTGCATCCAGTTTTTGTTTATAATAACTCGGGTTTCGTTGAATTGGTTCTAGTGGAAAAACATATAGAAAAGATGTGTTTGGGAACCGATTTGTAAAAAAATAAAATTTTTGGGAAATGTAAGATAAGGCAGAATTCCCAGAATTAACATTTTTTTTTAAGGGAAGCAACACTCAGGAAATTCTTCCTATTAATTATTATGCTGCTTTGTTTGGAAAGGGGATAGAGGAGTGATGAAAGGTGGTGAAAGATGAAATGCTTCTGATGGAGAGTTGGCGAAATTTTTGAAGCTTTTTGGTTCATAGCCCTGTTACGTTACTTTACTTCGGTGTGGTTAAGCGCTATGGGAGCACGTTGCCGTCGCTGCGGTTCCATATACTAACACATTATTTTGCAATGATAGATCGGTATGTTTTGCATTATTTGCCAGCATAAAGTAATGAGTTAGCGATCATTGATAACGTATTGTATGATTTATAAACGTAAAGTACTAAAAATTAGAATATTTTTGAAATCTATTTTTAGACTCATTACTTTTTGAGCTCTCTTCTTGTAGCCAGAGCTCCAAGGTACGGTTCCCACTACGTTAAATTTAACATACCTGGGGCTAATTATTTAATAAGCATTTCACTGATATCAATTTTAATTAAATTATTTTCATTACCGTTTTTTAAATAAGGATAATGTTTTGAATTGTTTGGTTTGGTTGATTTAAATTCTATTGCAAATAATAATTACTATGGTTCAATATTCAATACATTTTCATAATAACGGTAGTTGGCCACCACAGCTACTTTAAGACCGATATGAAAATTTTAAAATGGCCATTACATTAAATGCAAGTGTCTTTTTGTGTAATTGGGCTTATTGCGCTATTTTACTGGTTCAATTTTTGAAGTATCTTAAACTACAGTTATAATAACGCTAAATTACCGAAACACCGAGTTATAACGGTATTTTGCAAATAAAACAAAATTTAATTGGTAATATTATGAAATAACCCCCGTGATGTTTGAAGAAACATGTCACTATTGCATTCGCAGTTTTAAAATTTTCGTATCAGCATTGATCAGAGCGTGATAGACAATTTCTGTTATAAAGAAAAGGTATTGCTTGCCAACCATGATAATTACTCAAAAACAAAAAATTGCAATTGACAGATTAGTTTTTAAAAAATCGTTAAAATCGATAAAAAATATCTATAATCAAGAAAATGCAAAATGGGATGAAATGGGGAACGATGAAAGCAGAACACTAAGCTTTGCGAGGAGTTTGTGAATTTACATTATCAAATAAATTAATAAAAAAAATAAATAATCACCGTGTGGCTGTTTCATAAAAATTCCACGGGACCCATTCTGAACCTACCTAATCTGTATTGTCCGAGGGTAGCCTTTGTCGAGCTTTGTAAAAAACTTGTTTGTTTTGAGCTATCTCGTTTAGTTTTCGAGATATTCACCATTTTGCAAAACGATATTTTTTTAATTGATAAAAATAGTCACCCTGTGGTTGTTTTATAGAAATTTCAGGGACGCCTCCCTTTCTGTACTAAGAAAAGGGAAGCCTTTGCCGTGCTTTGCAAAAATTTTGTTCCCTTTCCGCTATCCCGCTCAGTTCCAAGAGTACCAATATACTGCGATGATAAAAATTAATTAGTGGCTGCTTTTTAGAAATTTCATGGAACCCTTCGCGGAGCTACCAAATCAGTACTATCGAAGGCCAACTTCTGTCGAGCTTTGCAAAAATTTTGAGCGATTTGCCCTCTCGCTTAGTTTTTGAGATGCCGGCCATTTTAAAAAATTACCCTTTTACAAATTGATCAATATCTCGAAAATTAAGCGAAATAGGGCAAATCGGGCGAAATTTTTGAACTGGTAGAGATATTGCGATAATAGAACTAGGCCAGGTCCAGGAGAGATCTCGAGGAATCAATTTTATAATAAAGCATAAGTAAAGCAACTTAATTATCCCCTTTTTTGGTAAACTATTGCTTTTTTTGAAAAATTGTAATTAGTTTATGAGGTATTAGTACGTTTTCATTTGTGTAAGTTGATTCTACTAAACGTTATTAAATATCATACTTGGGAGTTTTTCGCTGGCATTGAAGTGTCATTAGCATTAGTTGATTTGACCAAAAAAACTTTTTAATAAAAATCTGTTATTAGACACATTACTATCCTCAACCTCGTGACTTTATGAGTAACCACTTGATTTATCACCTCTAAAGTAATAGTTCCGTTCAGTACATTACCTTGAGGCTCATCGCCAGTAAAATTCATCAATAAAGTAATGGCTATTCGTTACTTTACACATTATTTGATAATGGGTGGCTTTGCTGGGAGGCTGTCACAAATACACCAAAAAACAACAAATATATTTGAAATTGTATTTTAAGCTGGTGTAAGTTATCATACAGTCGGTCTTGCTCGACTTAATTTATTTTACTAGTTTCAATTAAATTAAGGTTAAGCAATAGATTATCATTAAGTGTGTAATATATTTGATCCAACTCCTTTAGAAGACTGTTCAGTTCACTTCTAGCATAAATAACAACGCAATAGTTGAAGAATAAAGAAATGGTTGAAAAAATACATAAGATGAAACTTACCATAATATCCTGACATGTCCATTGGCACCACTTGTATAAGACGATAGCTTTTCACTAATTCGCGTAAAAACAATTGTGCCATATAAAACAACAACACAAGATGGGGATTGTCAGTAAGAACGCCATCGGCAGTAGCACTATAGCAGCAGCAGGAGTAGATATACCAGCAGCACGAATAACATAATATTTACACATCATGACACCACAGCACATAGTAGCCGACAATAATGATAATAATAAAAAAGGAAGAAAAGAGCAAATAAAGAACAAAAAAAAATACATAGAAGTGGTTAGTTTAGTTGTAATTTTTTTTACGGAATGGGAAAAAATACCAGAAAATAGTAATAAAATTTAATAATAGTTACGTTGAAAGATATAAAAAGCTCTTCATGTTGTTTTATTTCAAGTTGTTTTTTTTTTCTTCTTAAGATTAAAGGGTGGTAATAAAAATAAACTTTATATGTACCCTATAACAGGTAATAGTAAACTACAACTATAAATATCTTAAAGATTTATAGTCAAGTGATATACATTTTGTTGATATATAAATCAATTTAATAGTTCAATATTTAAAAAAAAAAAATTTGACATATATTTCATATGGCTGTGAAAATTTATATTATATACTAATCATTGTAGGGTAACTTTTATATATAGTTTAATATTTCACTTATATATAGCTTTAACAATACAAATGATAATAAACAATTTTACTCAATGTGATGAGATATTAATTGCGTTATTGTAAAACATATAACTTTGGGCTAAAGTAGATGAGTAAATATTTATAGTAATAAAGATTATTTTTACATAAAAATCTTCATTTGGCAAAAATAGTACTAAAAACACCCTCATGAAGTGAATATTATTATTATTTTATTTTTAAAACATAAAAATCCCGATTAATTTTATAACTGTTTGTTAAGTTCCCTTCGGCAACGAATTTGTTATGCACACATTTTTAAGGCAAATTGATAAAAAAAATCATTAACTCTCCTCCATAATGATTTTAACCCAGTGCGTATAATTGATATTATTTTAATAAAAAATATAACGTATACGTAAGGTGACCAAATGTTTTTGATCTAAAACAGGAAACTGGAAGATAGAAAAGCGAGATTTTTGCGCCGTTTATTTTTTTTATTTTTAGTGTTTTTTTTTTGGAAAAATATGCATTTCACCAAATTTGCATTTTTAGTTTAAATTCCCTATACAATGTTGTAAGACAATCAAGTTTTGACAAATAAATACCACCCAGTAAGCAAAATGACTGAATCGTATCGAGAAAAAATCATTATTTCAGTAAAATTAAGTCGAAATCGGTTGGCAAGATGAAATAGAGTCGTAAGACTTATGATGAAATAAATCGATTTTTGTTCGAAATATTCGTATTTTTCACATATCGAAATAAATTTTGACGAATATAAAATAAAAACCCGAACAAAAATTTACATTTCTTTGTACCCTTTTTAATTTGTTATTCCACTTTTTACTTTTCCGTTTACCCTTTTCGAAATTTCATCTTATTCTTCTTCTTTTTTTATATATTTAATTTAATATAATTTTTTTCCATAGAAAACATTTAGAAAACACGTAATCAAACCAGCTGTCTACACAGAGAAAATAGATCCGTTCTGAAAACCAAATTTGTAGCCAATTAAATAGTTCGGTTTGGTATCCGAATTTTTCGGTTGTGACAACTAAAAACCACTTAAAACATGATCAATTTGACTATGTCAACAGTATTTTGGTTGCCTCAATTACAATTTGGTAGTCACAACCAAAAAATGCAGTTGCTACGACAGAACCATGCGATTGGCAATAAATTCGGTTGTCAGCACGAATCTGTTTTCTGGGTGTATTGTTCATAAGTCCATCGCCTTACCGGTTAAGTCAAGTCATACTGATACTAACAGCTTTATAAACATTCCTTTTTTGGTAATTGTAAAAATTCGATTATTATCAATAATTGTCATTAGAACTGAAACTTGTTGTTTAGTCGTAAGTGGTGAGCCCAAAAAAACAATTGTGTTTTAGTGCAAATTTAATAAAAATATACTTAAATAATCTGTCAATATATGACCATCCGTTTGAAGCTGTGAGCAACAACACTTGATCATTTGACTACAATCATTTACGTAGAATTTGATACATTAAATTAAAGATTATATTTCAGGGACGCTTAACATACGGTACTGTTAAAAATTGAGGTATAGGGGGATTGGTATAGGGTATAAGGGGATTGGATCAATCTTGTGGCACAAATTCAACAGTAGCAAAAGTCAACAGTAGCACGCATATATAGGGTGACCGATTTAAAATTTAAATCTGCTACAAAAAAAATTATTGGAAAGGTTTAACTTTGTCATTTAAATTATTATATTAAAATAAGTAACCAGTTTATTTAGGATCAAAAATACCCCTTTAAAATATAAATAGGAAAATAAAATCAGAAAATGAAACCTATGTTAATGCATGAGATGCACCAATTTTTACACCATGAAAGACTGAAACCGTTAATTTGTATCATTGATTTTTTTTAATAATTCTTTTGGGATAAGTTTTTCAGCTTAAAACAAGTTTAAAAATATTTTTAATGTTTTCGTCTTATTTATCTTGAAACTTAAAGAAAATTACATAGGCATATATTATTAAAATTTCGCTTTTTTTATTTTTTTTAGTTAACAAATATTTGTAATAAAATTGTTTGCCATTTTTATATTTGTACCAAAACTTGTCCGTAGCTATTTTTAGCGAATACTATTGTTAACATAAAAATATACAATAATATTTTGGTTAATTCGAACCACATTTCTCATTAATTAACGATACCGACAATATAATTTAAATTTATTCAGAAAATAAAACTCTGTATTATATTAAAGCTTTTGATTAGTATTAAGAAACACTTTTGTAAAAAATTTGATTAAATTAATAAAAAAATTTCTTTGAATGAAATTTCTCTATTCTCGGGATTCACGTGACAAATTTTTATACTCTATATAAAAAAATATGGTTAAATTCAGTTGCTACAACAGAACCATGCGATTGGCAATAAATTCGGTTGTCAGCACGAATCTGTTTTCTGGGTGTATTGTTTATAAGTACATCGCCTTACCGTTTAAGTCAAGTCATACTGATGCTAACAGCTTTATAAACATTCCTTTTTTTGGTAATTCAAATTATTTTTATTTTATTTGAATTTTCCATTTTTTAATTTAAATCACCCAACAAACAGGAATGTAAAAATAAAACTTAATGTATGTGTACGCACGAACATGTTATATATTGACAATTTTTGTAAATGATTTTATTGAATATCAAGGACTTTATTCAAAAATGCTTCAAATAGAATTAATAGTCCCTTATATATAAAAAAAAATACGAAAAACTTTGAATTTAAAATTGCATTGAATGCAATTTTTTACTTTGTTGCTACCATTATTCTGAAAATTTTCTGTTAGAGAAATTTAACATCCGCAATTTTTTAGATTTTATTTAGTTACAGATTAATAATAATATTGCAACGCCCTCCTTTGGCGTTCGCATAGCAATTAACCCCACCGAAGTAAAAAAATATAACAGGGCTATAAACGAAAAAGCTTCAACAATTTCGTCAACTCTCCATAAGATGGCGGGCACCAATTGTTCTCGCATAATTATAGTGTTGCCATATTTGAAGCCTTTTATCTTTTACCCTTTCCAAAATAAAAAAATGAACTTAAATACGGTAAATTATTTTTTTTAATGTAAAAACAATCTGTAGAAAATTATTTAATATGTATATTTTTAATAGATATAAAAATAACATAGGGTTACAAAATTAGTTGCGCGTCGAATTGATAAGGTCACTTAATTTTTATTCTTTTTATTCAATATTCATTATAGAGCTAAAGATCATTTATTCATAAAAAATTTAGATATAAATATTTATTTATCCCAATATTTCGTCACCACATTGGGTGACTTCTTCAGGGGAAATTGTCTTTTTTTTATAATTAATAAATTAAAATTATAAACTGAAAACTTTTATATAACAATTAAAATTAAAATTGTTATATATAAGTTTTCAGTTTTCAGTTTATAATTTTAATTTATTAATAATAAAAAAAGACAATTTCCCCTGAAGAAGTCACCCAATGTGGTGACGAAATATTGGGGTAAATAAATATTTATAATTAAATTTTTTATAAATAAAGGATCTTTAGCTCGATAATGAATATTGAATGAATAGAGAAGATCGAAGAAAACTAAAATATTTATTCTTTTTATTTAAAAGTACAAGGCGCATAGAATAGTACCGTTAACTTAAATAATTATTGCTGACTATTTTGATTCCAGTTCTATTAATTTTTGCTTTTAGTAATGATAATTATTATTATTTCTAATTATGTTATATTTCTATGTTAATTAATGCATATATGGGGCTTTCCAACTGTCCAGATAATAGTAGTTTATCGTCAAACTTATTATAAGGTGAGCATTAAAATGATAAGGTTACTTAATCTTTGTTCTGCTATGAAAAAAGAGA
Organism: Eustalomyia histrio; assembly: GCA_949748255.1. Lineage (NCBI taxonomy): Eukaryota > Metazoa > Arthropoda > Insecta > Diptera > Anthomyiidae > Eustalomyia > Eustalomyia histrio. Next base: position 76,660,090 of record OX456526.1, read on the forward strand.
AAATAATTGAATAATACGGCTAACTAAAATAATTCTGAATTAAATAGTTTTAATTTTTTATCAGGCTCGAGATCATAGTTTAATGTTACTAACGAATAGTAAACAATAATTTTTTTCTATTAAATGGAAAAAATTGTAAGGATCAGCGCTAGAGGGAATGCACACTTTCGACCCACCCAACCCACAAATAAATAATGGTTTTGAACAGGCTTTTATATCACACACTCTAAGGAAAAATGAAAATGTTCAAATGTTTTTCATAAACACATCATTTGCTTTCATTTGTTTTCCATTAATTCTATTTAGAAACCAATGTATCTAAAATTTATATTTTGCAATGCGCCGAAATGATTTAGTGCATATTATTTCAATAAAATCTATATTTTTTATTTACTTATTTATTTATTGGTTGAATTACTATCACAACAAAAATAAATCTTATGAATTATTAACATTAAGTCAAATACATTTTAATTTTAATTATTTATAATAAATTAAATCAAAAACATTTACATAATAAATATAAACATGATACAATTGACATTTAATTAGATTCAAAACAATTTTATAATAATTTTAAAAGTTCCTTTTTGAAATGTAATGCGTTGCTTTGTACTTGGATATATGATTCGTTCCAAAGACACGTTGTATAATTGAAAAATTGTTTCGTAGACATAAGATATTTTCATTTTTGTGATATCAAGTTTCTTCCACGTGGTGATTGATAAAATTAATTTTGTTATAAAGATATTCTGGTTCCCTCAGATATATAATCTTATGCATCATTACACTCACCAAAAAAAGTCACTTCCGATCCTTTTTTAATATATGTAACATTTTAAGGAAATTTAAGTTTGTAGTTGTAAGTTTTAATTATAAATAACATTTCCTTCAATATCCACTTTTTTAAAATTAGTAATATTTTTTGCTAATTTTAGCAAATCGGTGTTTAAAAATTTGTAAAATGATTTCTGAAATTAGCAACAAAAATTTGTAAATATTCTGTAAAAATTCTGTAATTTGTAAAATGTAAATAGCAAACAGATTTGCTAAATAATAATTTTTTACCAAAAATCAGTACAAAAATAGTAGAGTGCGATTGAAAACCGTTTACAAATTGTTCTACTAACTTTTTTTCTGAGTGTATAAGACATTTTTATTTATTTATTATTATATTTTAATAATTTATTTATATTTTAATAAATCTTTAAAACTTATATCATTTAACTGATATAAATATGGTGATATACTATCTCGTCTACTTCTATTGAAAACGTATCTGGTTATATTGTTGTATGTGACCTCAAGGCACTTAAAGTCAATAGTGTTGCAATTGGCAAATATTTCACACCCGTACAACAGAACTGGTATTAAATAAGTTTTTGCCAGAAGCATTCTTATTTTAAACGGCGTTGATGATTTTACAGCCCACAGGTTTCTCAGCTTCCCATGAACTCTACCAGCTGATATATTTATATGGTTAGTCCAAGAAATTTATACATTGATGATTTTTAATAATTGTTTTATAGATGTGATTAGGAGTAGATTTTATCTATTTTTTGCGTTTCTGGACTAAAATTGCCACTTTCAGTTCTCTTACCAAATTATACAGACAGTCTTCAGCATAAACTTACCGCACAAGTAGTCCCCAGATGGTTTCTATAACATTAAGATCTGGTGAAAGTGCCGCCCATTCCATAATAGTTGATCTGCTAATATGCATTGTAGCGTTGCTGGAAAATTAATGTTTATTCACGATACGTGGACAAATATAACAGCAAATGATTTGAGAGCACTCGCTATTATTTCAGAGTGTCTATTCTAGTTGAACGAAATGCTAATGGTAGGGTTCCACTAAAGCTAAACGGAAAAATATATGGGCTCCTTTTTCAAATCTCTGAAACTATTTGGGACATCAAGACAATTTTTTTTTTCATATGAATAAATAATTTTCAAAATAAAATAATTAAATAATTTGGGAAATGCGTGCCTGTTTATGTTTCTTATTTAAACATGGAGCATTTTGAATTTAGCTCGGACAATGTGGGGCTGTGTTTTACTGGCTCTCAACACCGTACTTTTTGGCGCATTTAAACCCAATTCCATATTAATTATATAAGTGCTCCGTATAATATTTGAAGCCATTCTGGAAACGTGACGAATTTTACAAACAGAAAGAGTTTATCATAAACTTTTAAATAATTTTGCACTATACAAAACGAATGATCAAATTTTTGTGCAGTTTATTGCATCCCCAATTGCTGGTCGAAAAATGCGACAATCAAACCGTTTTCAAGTTCAGATAAAGCTTTTTCTCTTTCCATCTTCTCAGATTAAATACTTTACTAACAAAAATTTGACAAGAAGTACAACGCGTTAATGATTAAAAATGTATAAGCACTGATCTTATCATTTGGATGCATTCCAAAACACACTTTATTGATATTTTGGTTTATATATAGAACTAACGGTAAACAAATAAGAGCAAATTACTTATTTATGAATAACATATGGGCAACAATTATTTTAGTTATTCTATACTCCTTTTACTTTTGCATAAACAGAATAAAAAAAAGTGACCATATCAACAAAAAATCACATAATATTTTATAAGCAAAGTTTAATTTTGTTTTAATGTTTTCATATTCAAAATAGGATTTTAATGTTATAATTAGAATTTTGTAATGTATTTATTTCTAAAGGATTTATTAAAAAATAAAGCAAAAAAAAAATATATAACAGCTCTTTCTAACATAAGTAACTTTCGATATTCTTTGAATAAATGCAAATCGAGAACCAAATCACTCATTTTCATTTGGTTGAAGTCACATTTCATTATAGTTTTGAGTTTAATTTTCATTATGAAGTTTTGTCCCAAAAAATTGGGCTAATTTCAAATCACTCTGAGACTAATTAGGAATTTGTTATTCCTAACAGGTTTCATTATTCTCATGCATTTCTTCAAGTTGGGATTATATTGCATTATGAAAGTAATAAAATAAAATATGCTTAAAAATACATTTTGGGGCTATTTTATTTTTGGGTTGGGTTGTAGTAACCAATTTTTTCGGTTGTGACAACTGAAAAAATTTTTGTATGTATATACCTTTAGGAAATTTTAACATTATGTGACTCTATCCTAAATATGGTAGAGTTTTATATAGTTACGGAATAAACCCATAGCACGCTATTGACTACTAGCAACAACATATTCGCTTATTTATTAGTACTAACTTATTTGAGTCTATAGTCGTTTGATTTGGGTAACCATTTACCCTCAAGGCACCCACATGTTAAAATAATGTGTTATTTGAAACAAGTGTAAATACATACTGTTAATGCTAAAAGTTCTACGCTGTCCTTTTGCATTATCCCCGTTACGAAAACCCTAACAGTCTATAGTCGTTGCGTTACCAATGGTAAAAAAGATACAAAGTTATCGATCCTTTTAGCTTTTTATAACATTGGTAACTACTTTAATACTCTTACTAAAAAAAACATTACTAATAAGAAATGTCAAAACAGTAAAAATGTCGCAGATGCTGTTTCCGTAGAAATATGATTGAATTGGTCTTCTTGTCAAGCCGTTGTTCATACTGGTAAGATTGTACTCCTGAATTTGTTCAAATAAAATATTCCAATTTTTTTCCTAATTTCCTTTGTTTTATTTCTTTCATATTGGCATATTTTATTCTATTTTCCTGAGAAACAAATTCAACTGGTGACTTTGTTTCTCTGCTCAGAGTGTAATTCCTAGATTCCATCCCCCACCACTTGCTGCGATTCAACACATTTATTGGTCCCATCGAACCAGATAACCTAGTGGGGAAAAACTGAAGAACAAAAAATTGAAGAAATTTCATCAACAGCATCTGCATTGAACATAACAACAACGTTTAAACAGGTTCGTTTGTTTTTGCTTTTTTTTCCTATACCATTGCGTTTGATAGTGCACATTAGTTAGTTTTTTTTTACTTTTGTTAATTTCTCTTCGCTTGATGGCACAGCGCGGGTAGCTACCATAAAAAATTAGTTAAAATAATAAAGAAAAAAAAATTAAAATACATATTCCAAACATTAAATTAATCATCTAAATATCGGAAATTAAATTAAGTTTAATTAAAAGTTAAATAAAGAAATTAAATTAATTTTTTTTAAGATACATAACTAAAAGTGATATACGAAAATTAGAACTCGGGAAAAATTAACCAAAAAATAATACACATAAGAACAAATTTCAACAACAACAGAAAAAATATAATAAAAAATTGAGCCGAGAAATTCAAGCCAGGAAAAGAGGAAGGTTCCATCATCCTTAACTAAGGAAACCTATAATTCCTTGGAGGGTGAGAAAATTAAGTGCTAGCTGCTTAATTTTCCATACAAATTGGTGAGTTCCTTGAGATTTTCACGTAAAGTGCGTAAGAAGGATCCATTAGAAAAATAAAATAAAATAAAAGTACATGAGGTGTTTCTGGTTTTATTCATATACAACAAACAAAATTGTTGGATACTTTTCACACCTAGTGTACATATGATAAATTCCAAAAGTTAACATCCATTTTTATTTTTCTTATTTTGGCGCGCTTTTTCTTCCAGGTCATGTTATGATCATTTAATGTATGTAACATCATTTTCCCCTCCTTTTACAGCTCTAGTTACATTTAACATTACAAAATACTTCTTCCCCACATTCCCCATCTGCAGAAGTCTTACATATTTAAACACATTTACATTTTGTTTAAAGGTTAAAAGAGTAAACTCTTCTGGTGTCGTTTAATTTCAATGGAAATACTCTCTTAATGAATATTTCCCCTTTTCGATCATTACTCTTTTAACTTCACCATTTACACAATTATAAGAGGTCGAACTTTCTCTTAATTATTGTATTTTACTTTATCCACACCGACCCCGCTGAGAACAAATGGTGCTGTTTAAAACTCTTCATAAGTTTTTTTTTGTATTGAGTTTTACATGTGTTTTAATAGTTAGACTTTTTTATTTTGTTTACATTCTTTTTTTTTGCCATTTATACTTGTTTGCTAAAAGTTTATTTTGTTCTCCAAATTCTGAAGCAAATATTTTTGCAAGAAGAATAAAATTCCTACAACTCAACAAAAGGTCGACGAACTTTAACGTTTTTTATAATTCCCTTTGTAGATACTTTTTTCTTTAAAATAAATATCGCCGGCTGAAATTTGGAAAGGCATAAAAGCATTTTTAATTCCCCTGGTAAAAGGAAAAGTAATCTAAATAAGAACATATAAATATTTTATGATTGTTCTGTAACAAAATTATTAAAGATAAAATTAATCCAGAATTAATTAATTAATTAATTAATTTTCCGTTTTTTTAAATGGTTTTCGGCGTTGCCTCTGTGAATGAACATAATTAAAATTATTAATTACAATTATAAGTCATTTTAATTCCATTCAAATTACGGCTTCTGTGTCAATTCTTCCCGGCGTATATTACTTGGTTTGCTTCCTATTTCCACAATATTTGTACACTCAAAACCATAAGTTTAGTTAGATCTAGGGAGTGTAAATTTACCTAGTTGTAAAAAAAAACCCTAATTAATGTTAGAACTTTTTTTATTGAACTCAGGGTTCAGCGAGCCATTGTAGAGTTCCAATTTTAGCTAAGTTTAATTTTTTTATTTTTTTTTATCACATCAATTTTGAGAATTGGTTTGGTACACAAAAGTATCATAAAATTTTAAGTAATTAAAAATAGTTGCTTAAATTAAAACTCGAATTTCAATAATTCCACAAAACCACAAGGTTTTTCTGCTCATAAATTCTATAGCTGGTGCCTAAGTAATTAAAAATATTTGTTTAAATTTAAATTTGGTTTTCAACAATTTTTTTGGTTGAGAAATTTGTAAATTACTGATATAATCTTTTTTTTAAATATACAAGAGGTGTGTGATATTACACATAGAATTTTGCAATTTTCTACTGTGTACCGAGTTCCAATCGTTTTCTTAATTTTTCAAATACCTTGTACTTATCAAAAACTAAATTGTTCTTGAACAAAAATTCATTTCGACTCGATTAGCATTGCCTTCCCAAATCGGCTGAGTCAGTCTAGGCGTCTAAATTTTTATCAAATCTGGTGTATATTTACTACCTTTGTCTGTTAAAATTTAACTGCCTTAGTTCGAGCCACACCCAAACATACACAGGAAGTTCTGAACCAATAAAATTTTTTTTTTTTTTTTGTTTTTTTTTTTAAATTCAAAGTCAACTTCTAACACTCTTTTTGTTTGAAATTTTTCACAAGGTATCATAAACTTTAAAACTTTAAAACAAAAAAAAAAAAATTATTTTTTTAAAATTTGTGAAAGTTTTTCAAGTAAAATTTTTTAATTAAAATTGAAGTGACACACCAAAATTACAACACAAAGTTCATTTTGATTACAAATTCCATTGTTGGTGCCCTTTTAAAAAAAGAAAATTTTCTTTTTTTTGGATAAATATACATTCAAGTGCTATTAAGTTTAAGCCTAACTTAAACTTAAATCTAGCTTAAATTTCAATTGAATCCCTTGCGACTTTTTGCCTGCTCTGAGATTTCTTTGTACTTCAAGATGTCGCTCGATAATTTTATTCGGTTAGCGGATAGCATCGTTGAATTTGACTATGATTTTTCTGACAATCGCTACCCTGTTACCTCGTTCCATGCAATCGACGTACATCGCTCTGAATTAAAGACTACCTGGTCGAGAGTCAAAGAGGCATATGAGAAGTTTCTCTTTGATATCGAGAACTCGGATGAGCAGGATGGTGAAACAGAAAACATAGAGTCGTTTAAGGTCAAGTATAAAAGTACTTATATTACCTATTGTAATCTGCTTGCCAAGTTATCCGAGCTTTACGAGACTAAACGATCTGAGTCTCTTCCCAAAGCTGACCTTCCCAGTCCACCACTTGCTGCTACAGCAGCATATGACACAGCTTCTCCAAGGTCTTCAAATTTTAATAGCTTCCACCTCCCTCCGTGCGATATTGAAGATTTCCATGGCGATTACATATCATGGCCTACCTTCCGTGACATGTTCACCGCTATATATATCAAAAATTCTCGACTCAGTCCCGTGGAAAAATTGTTCCATTTAACGAATAAAACTCAAGGTGAAGCACGGGAAATAGTTAAAAAAAGCCCACTGACTAATCAAGGGTTTGATTTGGCATGGACAAATCTTTGTGCTCGGTTTGAAAATCGCAAAGTGTTAGTCAATGGGCAGCTAAGGACCCTTTTCAATCTTCCCACAATAATTTCCGAATCAGGAACAGCAATTAAACAGCTTCAACGCGATATAAACTCCTGTATCTCCACTCTTCAGATTTACGATATAGATATTGACAGCTGGGATCCGATATTTGTATACCTTTGCTCAAACCGACTTCCATATACTACTCTTAATCTCTGGGAACAGGGCCTGAGCGATAAAACGTCTATCCCGAAGTGGGTCGATCTGGATAAATTCCTGACGAATCGCTATAGAACTTTAGAATCAGTTGCTGAGATCCGTAATACGACTAACACAAAATCCACGGACTCTAGATCTAAACCTTCTCCCAAAAACGTTAAAACTTTTCAAAACAATGTTTCCGATCCGAAGTGCCCATTGTGTCCTAAAGACTTACATATCATTCGTAAATGCCCTCGTTTTTTGAACATGAATTATGCACAAAGGCTTTCAGAAATCAAAAAGCAAAGCTTATGCCTGAACTGCTTCTCCAAAACGCATGTTGTCAAGAATTGTACCAGCAAGAACAGCTGCTTTAAATGCAATAAACGCCATAACACTTTACTTCACAAAGATGGTGACAGTTCCAATTCTGCTTTTACTTCGCAGTCACCTAATACCAGCACCAATTCTAACTTGAACCCACGCTCAGCTCCATTTTCTACTCAATCCGATTCTAATTCAATACAGTCCATTAATAGTTCGGCAGCTGGCGTAGTTCAATCTTGTTTTGCTTCTAATTCTAGGGGTGTTTTATTAGGTACTGCAATAGTAAATGTTTGCCATCTACATGTGAAATATAAAGCCCGGGCACTTATCGATTCCGGATCTGAAGGGACCTTTATTTCTGAACGTTTGTTCAACCTTTTGAAACTTCCCTTCGAACGGACAAATGCTCAAATTTCAGGGCTAAACAATACTATTTCTGCTAACGTACAACGAAAATGCTCCTTTGTTCTCGGTTCCACAGTAGACGATAATGTCGAAATATCTGTTGATGCTTTAGTTGTTCCACGATTAGCAGGCAATCTTCCGTCCCAACCCTCCGATTCTTCACTCTTTTCAAATCTTCCGCAGATGCAGTTAGCAGATCCACAATTTTACAATAGTTCCAAGATCGACATCTTGATAGGTGGTGATCTGTTTCCGTCGATCATGCTCTCGGGCATTAAGCATGAAGTCTGTGGCTCCTTAATGGCACAAGAGACTGTATTCGGCTGGATATTAACTGGACCTGTTTCACTCTGCTCATCTCCCTCCTTTTCCACAGTAGCATCATTTGTCTGTGAAATTTCATTAGCCAAAGAAATTTCACGGTTTTGGGAGGTGGAGAATCTTCCGCGGAAGAACTTTATGTCCGATTCAGATAAATTTTGCGAAGATTTGTACTCCAGGACAACTAAAAGAGATTCGGACGGAAGATACATTGTTTCACTCCCATTCAAAGAAGGGTATCCCGAAAAACTACACATTGGTCAATCTAGGATAAGTGCAATGGCACAGTTTTTTAGAAATGAAGCTAGATTGCTTAAAAATCCATCCTTTAAACAAGAATATGATCAAGTTGTTCAAGAATATGGACAATTAAATCACATGTTCAAAGTGCCTTGTCCTGGCTTCCTCAAATTTCCATTGAATTACTACCTACCACATCACGCTGTTATTAAACCAGAAAGCACCACCACACAAGTTCGTGTGGTTTTTAATGCGTCTGCTCCTTCTTCCAACGGGTTAAGTCTAAACGATATTCTCCATATAGGTCCGATTCTGCAAAATGACTTAACTCTATTGATCCTTAAATGGCGAATGTTCCGATATGTGTTCAATGCGGACATCCAAAAGATGTACAGACAAATTTTAGTCAATCCAGAACACACTCCTTTCCAGCGAATCATATTCCGAAACGATCCAAGTGATATTGTCCAAGATTACGAATTGAAAACTGTAACATTCGGAGTCAATTGTGCTCCATATTTAGCGATTCGGACCATTATCCAGCTAGCTGAAGATATTAAATCCATTTATCCGATGGCTAGCAATATTCTTCGGAATTATATGTATGTTGATGACGTACTGGCTGGTGCTCATACGATACCAGATGCGTTGATAGCAAAGAATGAGCTTATCCTAGCTCTTCAATCAGCAGGATTTTCACTGAGAAAATGGACGGCTAATTCCAAAGCTATTATTGCCGATCTTCCACTGGATCATCTACTTAATGAAGATTTCCTCGAATTTGATGACAGCAGCACGGCGAAAACCCTAGGAATCCGTTGGAATGCTCTATCGGATTCATTCTACTTCACAGCCAAACCTTTTCCGGAGACTTCCACATTTACAAAACGAGAAGTCCTATCTCAAATTGCAAGACTGTTTGATCCAGCTGGATGGTTATCCCCATGTGTTGTACTAGCAAAAATCATAATGCAAAGGATATGGATGGACGGAACCGATTGGGATGAAGTCCTCTCTCCAGAGTCCCTTTCTCAGTGGAAAAACTTTCAATCCAATTACCCGGCTATTAATTACATACAGATTCCTCGATGGCTCGATTTTACTCCAAATGCTGAAATCCAATTCCATGGTTTCTGCGATGCGTCTGAAAAAGCATACGCAGCAGCATTATATATCCGCATAGTATCCGATGATTCCATATCCACTCACTTGGTTTCGTCAAGAACCAGAGTAGCTCCTGTTAAGACTCTATCCATTCCGAGATTAGAGCTTTGTGGAGCTGTTCTCCTCGCTGAAATGTTAGACAATCTTATTCCAAAATTAGATGTCGAGAAATACTCTATTTTCTGCTGGACTGACTCCACTATTGTCCTTTCCTGGCTAGCGAAACCTCCTTGTTCTTGGGTGACCTTTGTTGCAAACCGAATTGCAAAGATTGTTCAGATAATTGATCCACCTCACTGGCGTCATGTCACTTCAGAAAATAATCCTGCCGACTTAGCTAGCCGTGGTATTTTTCCTCAAGAGCTTATTGATAATGATCTCTGGTGGCATGGTCCACCGTGGCTGCAAGATTGTAATACCAACTGGCTTAGTCGTGAGTATCCGGTATTTCCAGAAACCGACATAGAAAAAAAACCAATAAAGGTTCACTTTACGTATTTTCAAAATTTTAATGATATTTTGGAACGTTTTTCTTCCTATTCAAAAGCTATGCGAGTCATTGCTTATATTTACAGATTTTATTATCGAACACATCCAAAATATCGCTCAAATTTTTGTAAAGAATCGACTATGGTTACTAGTTCTGAAATCGTGGCTGTACGTGACAGACTTATTAATATTTGTCAGAAAGCTTTCTATCCAAACGAGTACAAAGCACTTTCTTCCAAACAGTCGATAGCTTCTTCTAGTTCGATCCTTAATTTGAATCCCTTTCTAGACAAGCAAGGGCTAATCAGATCTTGTGGCAGACTTGAATCCTCTTCTGGACTTTCGTACAATGAAAGGCATCCCATAATACTCCCTTACAATTGCCAATATTCTCGATTGCTAGTCAAGTTTGTTCATGATATCACCCTCCATGGTGGTAACCAACTCGTCCTTCGGAGTATAAGAACTCATTATTGGATTCCAAAAGTTAAAAATATGATAAAGGCCACAATCAACAAGTGCAAACCCTGCCTATTATATAAGAAAAGATGCCAGAAGCAACTAATGGCTGCATTGCCTCCCGAGAGATCCGAAATTACACGCCCTTTCGCGCATACCGGTCTGGATTTTGCCGGTCCTTTTGATATCAAAAGTTATTCCGGTAGAGCATGCCGTATCACGAAGGGATACGTATGTGTTTTCGTCTGCTTTTCCACAAAGGCAATACATTTAGAAGCCACGTCTGATCTCTCCACTCCTGCATTTCTAGCAGCCTTCCAGCGCTTTGTATCTCGTCGGGGATGTCCTCTTCATTTGCACTCCGACAACGGCACAACGTTTGTCGGTGCCTCCAAAATACTTGCAAAAGAATTCATTCAAACATCACGCCAAGCTGTTACCGCCAACTACGCTCATCAAAATATCACCTGGCACTTTATTCCTCCAGGTGCTCCACATATGGGTGGGTTGTGGGAGGCAGGTGTAAAGAGTTTTAAATCGCATTTCAAAAAAACATCAGGGTGTTTTAGATACACATTTGAAGAATTTTCCACTCTATTGTCCCGCATCGAAGCTTGCTTAAATTCCCGTCCATTATCGCCTATTTCGCAAGATCCGTCTGATTTGACAGCTCTAACTCCAGGGCACTTTCTAATCGGATCTCCTGTATTAGCTCCTATAGATCCATCTGTTACTGAATCCGCGGCAACCTTAACCAATCGGTGGCAGAGATTGAAACTCGTCCACCAGAATTTTTGTACCCGTTGGAAAAACGAGTATCTTACAGAGCTACAGAAACGAGTGAAATGGCAAAAATCAGAGAAAAACCTGAAAGAAAACACTTTGGTAGTTGTCAAAGATGAAAACCTTCCTCCAAATTCATGGCGTCTTGGCAGAATAGAAAAAAACGTATGTAGGATCCGATAATCGTGTCCGTGTGGCCGATATCTTCACCCAAAGAGGGAAGATTACAAGGCCTATTACAAAATTAGTAGTTTTAGGAACCGACTAACTCTGCCAGGTCTTAAGGTTATTTTCCGGCAGTTTTATTATTATATTTTCCTATCCTTCTCTTTCAGCTAATCATGCCTAAGAACTCCACCAACAAACATCAACATCGCCGTCACAACCGTAAGGCAAACCAGCCACTTAAAAATAATTCATTTTTATGTCGCATCTGCAATCGGCCTCATCCTTTGAGAACGTGCGCAAAATTCTTGGCTATGAACGTCACCGAACGCATCGTAGCCGTTCGTAATCATAAATACTGTAATAATTGCCTAGCTCACAATCATTCACAGGGCACCTGTTTTTCTAAAAGTGGTTGTAGAACTTGCCAAAAGTCCCATCACACACTCCTTCATATGCATCCAAGACTATCCAAAGATCCTCCGGCCTCTTCCTCACGTTCTTGTTCTCCATCTCCAAAACCTTCACAGTCCAGAAGTGTTCGTCCTAGGGATCCCTCACGTTCGACGCCCTCAACTTCCCAGTCCTCTTTACTCACGTCTATTTTAAGACAAAATAGCATTATTCTGCTTCCGACTGTGCTCGTCAAATTGGACAAAACAAGTTCCCACGCACGTTGTCTCCTCGACTCGGGTTCCTCAGTTAGTCGGATCTCCAAAAAGCTTGTCGAAAAATTGCGTCTGACGACATTGACCTTGCAGGAGGAGACAATTTGTCCATTGACCCTAAAATCGCGTTTCGATTCTACATCGAAAATCGAAGGAACTTTTAGGGTCGATAATCGTCTTACGCTTTTAACTCCAACACAGTCGTTACCAGAAGCGTATAAGAAAAATTTCCGTGACCTCTTCCTCGCAGATTCCAAATTCTACGAATCGGCAGGCATTGATATCATAATCGGGGTAGACATTTATCCGAAGGTTCTCTGTGAAGGGGTAATTTCCAAAACTGGACTTCCCACTGCGCAAAGCACCATTTTTGGTTGGACTATTTATGGGTCCTGTTCTATGTAGATAAAAAAAAAAAAATGCACTATCAAACATCGAAAAGCAAACCCAAACGTTCTTGTATCCATATTTTATTTACATATTGTTTATACTAAATTTAAATGAATTGGAAAAATAATAATCAAATGAATTTCATATCTAATCCTAATCCTAATTGTAATTAAATTTATTTATTAATACTTCTTCCATTGTAGTCATATCATTCCGAGAAAAAGTATCTGCGACTTTCAACTAGCCATGGTATCCCTTTTGTTGCACGTATACTGCAAGGCGGGCGGTAATGTTAATGCTAAAAGTTCTACGCTGTCCTTTTGCATTATCCCCGTTACGAAAACCCTAACAGTCTATAGTCGTTGCGTTACCAATGGTAAAAAAGATACAAAGTTATCGATCCTTTTAGCTTTTTATAACATTGGTAACTACTTTAATACTCTTACTAAAAAAAACATTACTAATAAGAAATGTCAAAACAGTAAAAATGTCGCAGATGCTGTTTCCGTAGAAATATGATTGAATTGGTCTTCTTGTCAAGCCGTTGTTCATACTGGTAAGATTGTACTCCTGAATTTGTTCAAATAAAATATTCCAATTTTTTTCCTAATTTCCTTTGTTTTATTTCTTTCATATTGGCATATTTTATTCTATTTTCCTGAGAAACAAATTCAACTGGTGACTTTGTTTCTCTGCTCAGAGTGTAATTCCTAGATTCCATCCCCCACCACTTGCTGCGATTCAACACATTTACATACATTACATTTGTTTTCTGATTCCCTTTCCCATTACCTGGTAATAGAAAGTTTTGGTGGGATGTTTGTTCAGATTCGAAATTGATTGCCTGTTGTACATTTTTATCGGTTCTTTTCATTTTAAAGCACTTTTATATCCAAAAATATGCGGGGCGAGTGCCAAATACTCCCCTTTTCGTTCCTTAAAATAAATCGACTCCCTATCGCTTTTGTTTTTGAATTTGTCACTTTAATCTTTATATAACTTTTGTTCTATAATTTTTTATATTTTACATAAAACATTTACAATATTAACTTTTTATGGATTTCTTTTATATGGATTTGATAATATGTTTTGTATACTTTGCTCAAAGAATATTAGTAATTCTATATTAAAGTCTGTAGTGCGATTTTTAAACATTTTAACGAAATTATTAATATCGTTAACTAACGACAGGTGAATCTATATGTTTTCGTTAACGATTAAAAGTACGTTACTTATAGAAATCATAACCACATCTTTCAACTAACCATTGTTAACTGCATACAAATTTGACATTTATAACTATTGTTAAGCACTAAGCTGTGGTTATTTTATAGTTATAGTTTTTTTCCGACCAATTTTGGTAAAAATATAAAAAACTTCAATAAATTTACTGGAAAACAATAACCAACTATATTCAAAACAGATAAATTTCAAAGGAAACTTGCAATTTTTGAAAATATTCAATTGTGCTCATGAATAATTACAATTATGGTATAAAAAGTAATAAAAGTACGTCAAAAAAATGAAAACACAGAAGAAATGAAAATGTATAAGTAACTTTGGTGTTAATGGGACAAGTGGGGCATTGATGTAGCTCATGAGTATTAAAAACTTGTTAAAAAAATTGGTATGGACCTTGTAATTTTATTATAATGGCATATGATTTTAATATCCCACATACAAAAGAGAAAAATTTAATTTCCTAATAACAACGGTATATTTCATACAGAAACAACAATAAGCTTTGAAATCCCATATTTTAACGTAAACTTTAAGATTTACATTTTCGATTAACGAAAAATTATGATAAAAATTACTCCCCAAAGGGCCACAAGAAACAAATACAATTGATTTAATAATCCCCATAATTTCTTTAGAAAACCTTCTGAATTTCTTAAAACTATATTAATACATATATTTTTCAAGTTAAATAACTTATTGCCATATCTTCATAATTTTTAAATAAATTTGGAGCTATGTCTCATATATACATTAGCGTGGGTCGAATTGTAGGGGGTCGAAAAAACGTAAAAAAGTGCATCGCTATTCTTGTTCTATGGGTCATTCCAAGACATTTTCCGAAGAAACCATAGCTCAAAAATTAATTTCGAGCCCCTGGATTTTGCAAGATTGCAAAAATTCGATTATTATCAATAATTGTCATTAGAACTGATTTCGAAACTTGTTGTTTAGTCGTAAGTTGTGAGCCCAAAAAATGTTAATTTTAGTGCAAATTAATAAAAAATATACTTATATAATCTGTCAATATATGCCCATCCGTTTGAAGCTGTGAGCAACAACACTTGATCATTTGACTACAATCATTTACGTAGAATTTGATACATTAAATTAAAGATTCATTTCAGGGACGCTTAACATACGACACTGTTAAAAATTGAGGTAAAGGGGGATTGGTATAGGGTATAGGGGGATTGTATCAATCTTGTGACACAAATTCAACAGTAGCAAAGGTCAACAGTAGGACGCATATATAAGGTGACCCATTTAAAATTTAAATCTGCTATAAAAAAAGTATTGGAAAGGTTTAACATTGTCATTTAAATTATTGTATTACAGTAAGTAACCAGTTTATTTAGGATCAAAAATACCCCTGATGATCCACATAATGTGAATTGATGTTTTTGATGATGTTGTTTGTACCAAACCATAGATCCAAATTTAGAAAAAAAGGAAAATAAAATCAGAAAATGAAACCTATGTTGATGCATGAGATGCACCAATTTTTACACCATCAAAGACTGAAACCGTTAATTTGTATCATTGTTTTTTTAATAATTCTTTTGGGACAAGTTTTTCAGCTTAAACAAGTTTGAAAATATTTTTAATGTTTTCGTCTTATTTATCTTGAAACTTTAAGAAATTAACATAGGCATATATTTTAAAAATTTCGCTTTTTATATTTTTTTTTTTAGTTAACAAATATTTTCAATACAATTGTTTGCCATTTTTATATTTGTACCAAAACTTGTCGGTAGCTATTTTTAACGAATACTATCGTTAACATAAAAATATACAATAAATTTTTGGTTAATTCAAATCACATTTCTCGTTAATTAACGATACCGACAATATTGTTAAAAAAAACTAATTTCAATTTATTCAGCATATAAAACTCGGTATTAAAGGGAGTTCAAAGCGAAAAATCTGAAAGTTGATATATTTGTCACCTAGAATATGGGTTAACTCATTGTTGAGGTACATCTTAGCATTTTGGTCAGGGACATGGTAAAAATTGGGGACTCTGGTTATTTATCTGGGGGCTTCGTATTCTCCCGGGTGTTAGCCCGGGCAACCTTTTTATACGCTAACAACGTAGCGGTCTTTGACCGCTAGTACTCTTTAAAAAAAAATATTTTTCATGACACTGACACTACATTTTTTTCGGCTTTTCTTGAGAGAAGAACACAAGTATATGCTAATGAGAAATTTGAATGAGTGCAAAGAGAAACTTCGAATTTTTAAATTTGTTTATAGATTTTAAAAAGTGTAATTTCAAATTCAATCCCAAAAATTTCCATATTTAATTTGACATAAACTGCATGAAGTTGTTTGCAGTGATACCAACTTGGCGCCCTTGTTACTATTGTATTATAAAACTTATGAACTTCAGCGTTGTTTTAAAACATTATTGCTTTTTAACCTCTCAAAGTTCTTATCATTGCTTGGTTGTCATTTTTTATGATGGTGCTGTTTCTTTCTAACATTTGCTGTTTCTATTTTAATAAAAAAACGAAAAGAGAATGTTTGAATTTCTATTTAAAGAAAAATAAAACATATACATAATTTTAGATTTAATTGAAAATATCAACTTGTACTGAGCCCAAGTTTTCGGGATGTGAGTTAAACTTGGTTTAGTTAAACCGAAAACGAATTTTGACGTTTATTAACATAAATTTGTCGGAACAACTTTTCGTTACATAAAATTTTGGTCTTCATTGAAATAGAATAAATTAAAGTATTCAAGTTACATACTGCGATAAACTGAGTTAAAAGATTATCTACATCCTAAAAACTCTGCCTAAAAGTCAGTATATATTATGGTTTGTTTTTGAATAACTAATTCAAATCATTGATTCATCGTTAATTTTATTAGTATATATTATTATTTTTTTTTAATTTAAATTACGATTTAAGCCCATTAAAATTCGAGAAAAATTTTTTTTTAATAACATTAAATCAAAATAAACAATGTGATTTTTAACTTTGTGTGGTTCTCTAAACTTTAAAACCATATTTTATTTTCATAACACCACCTTTGCTAAATTATTTTACTTTAAAACTAAGCCCACTTGAATAGTGCTTTGATAAATTACATGTCACCCAATCCTGAGTATAACATTTAAAAGCAAAGTTTTTGTGCTAGAAGTATCTATGGTTGACATCAAATGCTTTCTATTTTTTTTTTTTTTTTTTTAACATAGATACAAATTGTATTGTGCACATCCTTAAATACTAAATATTTTTTGGCACAGTTTATTTTTTCACATTTCCAATTTTGTTTTAGTGTTTATGTGGACTATAACAAAACACTAAATTTCTTTATAAATGTCTTAAAACTGTCAATGTGTATTAAATAACAATCAAAACTTTTTACAATTTTTATTATTCGATATTGTACGTACATATGTGCATATATATTTTTGTTATTCTTATATGTAAATGTTTGACAGTTGTGATAAATTTATTTATCTTTGATATTAAAATCATATAAATTATAAATTATTTTGTAAAGTAAATAAAATGTATGCATAAATATATGTGCAATAAATTTATATACATACATATATCCATTAACATTTACATGTTACTTTCAATGTTTACTAATCGTATTAGGAATTACCTTATAGTAAGTTTATAAAGGGTTTTCCAATAAGGGCGTATAGATGTTATCGTGGCGTCCGCTGTATGGCACTTAGCGCCTTCCTGATAAAACCAAATGTTGTCTACGTCCATATCGTTCAATTTGGGCCAAAAGAAATCGGTTATCATCGTTCTGTAGCCCTCGCCGTTGACGGTAATGGTCTTATTATCGTCGTTTTCAAAAAAGCGTCGTCCGATATACTGAAATTTTGCTTGTTAACATAGACATTCATCCAAAAATGCGCCTCGTCGCTAAAGATAATTTTTCTTTTTCCATTTTTTTTTATTTGGACGTGCTGCTTAATCGTGTTACTTGTAATGGTGTTTTGGCACCAGTTGCTAAATAATAAACAAAAAAAAACATGGCGGTCACAGGCCGCCAACATCTATCTACGCCAATTACAAAACCCTATACAATAAATCAAAACTGCTGTTTTAGTATTAAATAATAATTTATTTAATTCATAATTCATGTTTTACAACACCTGACAATTATGAAGATACATATGTATGATAAATATATGTATATTTAATTGGTTGTTAGTGATTGTGAAGTTAAACTCGAAACACGCTATGACATAAATTTGGAAAAATAAATTTAGTACCATTAAGGGTGGGTAACTTCTTCTGCTTCTTACAACAGCTAGAGTTACATGTTACCTACCAGTATTTTTGTATGAATTTTAAGTAAACTTTACACCCAAAAAATAGTATCAGTTGTTGCTACGAATTTATTACTAATCGAATTCTGGCGGTTACGACAACTATCTTCATATTTAATTATATTTTAGTCGTGAAAGCCAATATTCCGTTGTCTTATTTAATATTTATATTCCACATAAATATGATTACGTTTCACAAAATTTTATTTAAAGTAAAATTTAACTTTTCCAATTTTTCTGGACAATCAGATTCATAGTTTACACTCTTGCTTACTGCACCACTACTATAATTTATAATTTTCTTTGCGAATTAAACATTTTAATATTTAATTTTAATTAAAATAAATTAAATCTTTGCCTTTTTCGGGATTTGAACTCGGATATTCGGAGTACTAGGCTACCTCTCAATCCACTATACTACAAGCTCTTATAAATGCTGATGGCTAATTTTGAATTAAATTCATTTGTTAGGAAAATAAATACAGTTTAAAATTTATTTACTAATACCAATTTTTAGTGGCTTCTATAATCAATGTAATCCACATTTCGGTTGGCTCCATTGAAACCCAAATTTAATGGCAAATTTGATAGGGATACCGAATTTGTAGTTACCACTTTTAAATATCGATAATTTTTTATTCAATTTGATTGATTGTACTAATTTTCTACTACATTCAATATATAAATGGTTGCCTCTACTGTACGCAGTTAATGACCGAATTTTATTTTTGAAGTTGATTGGAAATACCAATAATTGGATAATAGTTCCCAATACAATATTTTCGCTTTAATAATGAATTATAGGTAAGTCCAAATAATAAAACGTGACTTCAAATAAATCTTAATAGTTATATTGAGATGAGCAAACAGCAGAGTTATATAAGTATTCAGTTTTGGGGTATTAAGTATTCAACACGAACCGTTTTTTTCGAATGCTTAAAATTTAAAAGTTTGTTGAGTTTGGGTGGGTTGGACAAGCACTGGGACAAGAAGAGAGGTGTCGAAGGCTGGAAATTTCCAGTCTTCTATATAAACCAGTGGAAATTAGGTACACTCACCAAAGAAAGTCTGTAATGGCAACTGAAAATTTTGTTATTACGGGAAATTTTTCGGTATTTTTTGCTAATCTTAGCAACACATGTCTGCTGACGTGTAGTACAATGAAATTTGTAGAAAAATTAGTAGCCGCTACTAGATTTTAGTAAACTTTTTGTAAAGCGGAATTTAAAACCGGTTTGCTTAAATCAGCAAAAGAGTTTACTAAATATTGTGAGTATAAGTACAAAATTTTAAATTTATTTTTTTATCGAGCATCAATTTTTTTTTTTATTTTATTAATTTTTTAAAAAAATATTTTATACAAAATGAAAAATCAAAAATCAAAGGCTTAAAAATCTTAAAAATTGTTAAAACATAAACGAATTATCCATTTTGTTTTTATTTGGTAATTTTTAGAACTGAAAAAACTTTTTAGTGCAATTTTAAGTGGATGTCCTATTTTCAGACATGAGTCGGTATAATCACTTCCGATCCCTTTTTTATTCTATGTAACAATTTAAGGCAATTTAAGTTTGTATGTATAAGTTTTAATTAGAAATAACATTTCCTTAAATATTCACTTCTTTTTAGTAATTTTTTTTGTTAATCTTAGCAAATCGGTTTTCAAAAATTTGTAAAATGATTTCTTAAATTAGCAACAAAAATTTGTAAATATTCTGTAAAATCTCTGTATTTTGTAAAATGTAAATAGCAAAAAGATTTGCTAAATAATAATTTTTTTTAAAATTAGTACAAAAATAGTAAAGTAGGATTGAAAACCGTTTACAAATTTTTAAACTACCTTTTTTTCTGAGTGTAGGGGTAGTTTATGAACAGAGTACATAAATAAGACGTCACTATCAAAAATGCTCCATCTGGTATTGGAGAAAGCTAGACAGTAACTGACACTATGTTCTGTCGTGTCCTCTTCCTCCAAACATGACACACACAAATGTGCTATTGTGTTTTATAATCAGAACAGATCAGTATAAGATTTCTTGTGCATATGAGTTAATCCAAAGTACTGACCATGAAATATCAATGCCCAGCTGTGGTATGGTATTCATGGGAGTCGTAAAACAATTCTTGCCAAAGGGACGGTCATTTCATTGGGCAAAAGATCCACATGACTCGGTACCAATAGAAAACAGGCCCTGTTTTCCCTAGAAAAGTCATTACTCCATCAGTGTAAAAAATATCAGAATAATACCCAAAATAGTTCAGTTGGGGTACCCCATTCCTTCCTTCACCGTATTTTCTAGCGAATGCGATACAGTATAAGGACATGTTTTAAATTTTTTTAGATAGTCCTTCGAATCTCAGAATTTTTTTTAGAAAAAGTCCTTAAAATCTAAGTATTTTTTATGATAAAAAGTATTCAGATTCTAAGAATTTTTTTATTCAAAGAAAGGCCTTAGAATGTACTTCATACACCCAGCAAAATATTTTAAATGAGTTTTTTCTATAGTAGGTTCTTTTATCACCAGTTCCATCAAATAGATTCAAAGATTCCTGAAATCCAAAATGTCAGATTTCACTGTCCCAGAACCAGTTCTACGACTGATTCTAGAACCGGTTCTCAAAAAATCTCCCTGCAGGAAAAAGGGGTCAGTTGGAAGTTGTGTCCTGTACCGTGATTGGTGAAAACTGAACTGGTTCCGAAAATACATATCACGTGATAGGTGAAAAGAAGACCGGTTTCTAAAGCACCTGTTACGTGACCGGTTTAAAAGTCATGACATGTTCTTTTAGAGCAGTCCTGTGACATGTCACAGAGGGCAATTGACCCCCTCCTAGGACAAGCCCATGTTAAAGTGACCGGTCCCGTGACCAGTTCCTATCACAATGAACTGGTCACGTGACGTGTCCTGGGATAGGTCCTTTTCCCGCAGGGCTGTTATAGTTTGGAGGAAAATAACCTTTTGCTATTAGGTCAAACTCCATACAAAAGGAACCGGTTGTAGACCATACTTTAGAATCTATGCTAATGCATTACAAGGTGTTCTTAGGAGTTTACATTTTTACTGGGACTGTAAAGGCACCACTTAAACTGATACATTTATTTTATAATTTTTTTATTGGAATGTTCCCAAAGAACGATTAAATTTCATTGAACTTTTAAAACGTTTTAATTAAATTAAAAATAATGGAAAAAATATTTTTTTTTATTTGTGTAATTTTTTGTTATATTTTCTGATTTTTTGGCCTAAAAATAAAAATTTTTGTATGCCACCTAGTGGCTGTTATTGGGACAATATTATATTATTCAATTTTATGGCGAAGATCTAATAAAAAGTTCATTATAATCAGGAATTTTTATCAAATTTTATTAAAAATATTCGTTAAATCAATAAATGGAATTAAATGAAATCGTTTCATTAATAGAATGAATGAAAATTATGTCAATATGGGCAATACCTGAAAGATGGTTTTTAAAAAACTACAATTTATTTATTTATTTATTTGAAATTCTATACACAAGACCAATGTCTCTTATTACAGTATAGAATTATGCATTTGTGTGATACAATTATTGAAAATAAAAAAATATAAAAATAAACTAAATTCTAGAACAAATAATCATTTTAAATTTACACAATATCTTGGTTAAAACGATGTAATTAAATAATTAAATAAGTAATTATCAAAGAGCATACAAAATTTTAATTTTAGTTTTGAAACTTTGTGCGTTACTAATAATTTGTAATTGGTATGGGATTGAATTCCAAAGCCGTATTGCATTTATGAAAAATTGCCAGTTGGAAATTAAACTACGACGTTTAAGTGGTTTTATTCTTTTACATCTCTCGGAATTTGAGATAATGAGACGATCGTATAGATATACAGGCTGCTTAGTGTACACAACCTTGTGTAGAAATATTAAGACCCTTGTTTTGAGTAATTCGTCAAACTGTAAACCATAGAGTTTGGCTGTTGTTGTTGTTGAAATGGGTTCATATCTTTTCTTTCCGTAGACGTAACGTGTTATATTTCTAAACACGGAGTTAAGTTTATCTCTACTGACAGCATCTTATTCGGCAAACAATTCACATCCATACATTAGAATTGGCATTAGATAGGTTTTAGCAATGAGAGATCTAATTTTGACAGGTGTACAATGTTATGTTGACCAAAGTGTTCTAAGCATCGAAAAAGTACGACCACATGCATAATTAATGTGGTCGGGCCATGTGAGAGTCCTATTGAAAAAAATTCCTTGGTTTTTAGCTGATTTTACAGCTTCCATATGTTCATTATACAGATAAACATCAGGAATCAAAACTGTTCTATTCAATCGCGGCTGAATAACAAGGCATTTAGATTTCTTTGGGTTTATACTAATTGTTAAAATGTATGTTATAGTTGTAAATTTTTGTTGTAACAAATAATTTAATTGATCCAAAAATTAGGCAAAATGGATTTTTATTGCATTTATTAAAAAAAAGCTCAGATCTTCTTCTACCGATCCAAAACGTCTTAAGGTTTTACTGTGTTTAGTTTTAGATAAAATAATCGTTGAATATTGTATACCGCAAAATATAAATAGCAAAATATAAAATATTTTTTTTAAATATAAGCTGTTTTTTTTCGAGGTGTAGTACTTTTATTTAAAAAAAAATGCTTTTCCGATTGAAATTATATTGAAAGACAATTAATTATTTAAGTACTTAAATCCCGTCACTAAAATTTATTCTCTTGTTTGGACCAATTATGAGCAAAAGTCTTGATTGTGTTATTGTTTGTACTGTAAATTCTGTAATTTTGTTTAATGATCCACGTTTGTAATTTGATCCACGTCAAATGAAAGTAATTTTTACGAATGAAATTTTTTTTTGTTGTTTCTGTAGAAAAGTATTCTGAGGTCATTGATTTTCTTCTGGGATATATTTTATTTAAATCTGACAACGATATAAACATAAATTTTTAGTAACAACAAAAGTAAGTTTATATTATTGGAATAATTACACTTACAATAAATTTTTTGGTTTTACATTTAAATTTTATATACAAGTCCGTATTTAATAGCACATTATAATGGAAAACTAACTGAAAAAAAGTATCACATTTGAATTATTACTTAACTAAATAAATGGAGTTTTTTGCATTTATATTACCTATACCATCCTTTTTTATTACACACTTAATTGTTTGCTGAATTCTTAAGCTCTTAAGAGTCCTAACATAACAATTTTACGTACTCTCCGACACGTACGGATTCATGAATGCTGCTTCTACTGTACGTTTACAGTTCGTTAATACGTATCCGTTAAAACTTGTACGTAAACGAAAAATTAACGGACCCAATAATTGAATTTTCGAAAACAATACGTTTTGGCTCCGTTTTGGCGTGTCCGTTTTTGTACCGTCAAATACAAACTTCACCGATTTTCATCAGTATTTCTTCCATGCCTTTGAATTCCTTTTGTCAAAAACGAATACTTAAAAAACATCAGTGATAATGCGGAATAAAAAATATTCCGATACTGGCTCGTAAATATACACTCAGAAAAAAAAGTTAGTAGAAAAATTTGTAAACGGTTTTCAATCCCACTCTACTATTTTTGTACTGATTTTTAGTAAAAAATTATTATTTAGCAAATCTTTTTACTATTTACATTTTACAAATTACAGAATTTTTACAGAATATTTACAAATTTTTGTTGCTAATTTCAGAAATCATTTTACAAATTTTTGAAAACCGATTTGCTAAAATTAGCAAAAAATTTTACTAATTTTAAAAAAGTAGATATTGAAGGAAATGTTATTTCTAATTAAAACTTACACCTACAAACTTAAATTTCCTTAAAATGTTACATATATAATATATTCCTTATTGAGCCAAAGATCCTTTATTTATAATAAATTTAATTATAAATATTGGGATAAATAAATATTTATAATTAATTTTATTATAAATAAAGGATCTTTGGCACAATAAGGAATATATTATGAATAGAGAAGATCGAAGAAAACTAAAATAATTAATATTACATATATTTAAAAAGGGATCGGAAGTGAAGATACCGACTCATGTCTAAAAAGATGACATCCACTTAAAATAGCACTAAAAAGAGTTTTTAGTTCTAAAAATCCGCCCTAAAAACAATTAAAATTTAACTTTAAAAGTAAAAAAAAATTGACCAAAATATTTTTCAAAACATAAATTACCAAATTAAAACAAAATGATTAATTCGTTTTTTAAAAAATATAATCAAAATTTTTGATGCTCGATAAGAAAAATAAATTCAAAGCTTTTTACTAATATTAATAATATTTAGTAATTTTTTTTGCTGATTTTAGCAAACAGATTTTAAATTTCACTTTACAAAAAGTCTACTAAAATTAAGTAGCGGCTACTAATTTTTCTACTAATTTCATTGTACTACACGTCAGCAGACATGTGTTGCTAAGATTAGCAAAAAATACTGCTGGGCTCAAATTAGCAGAATTTCCCGTAATAACAGCAAAATTTTCAGTTGCCATTACAGACTTTTTTTGGTGAGTGTAGAAAACCCTGTACCTGTCATTCATAAATATGAAAACGCCAATGTCTTTTTGTACATCAAATTTATATAAAATTTATGGAGTTCTATGAATTGTTGATCTGTTATTTTGTAAATGAATAGTATTAGTGGGATTTTAGATGATATAATCATATTCTTTTTATAAATTTTTATTAGTAAATTGGATACTTTAAGAATTAAAGTTCATAACAAAAACTGTAAAATAAATATAAATTGTTAAATTCGTTGATGTTAGTCTAATTGTGTGTTGTTTTCGAGTTTGTTAATTTTTTTCCAAACACTCAATATAAAATAGGCAATCATTAACAAACAATGACCAAAAGGAAGAAAGGAGAGCGTGGATATCGATAAGGTTGGGTAGCGTCAACCGAAAATACTAAGTATTCTATCCTGCTGGCTCTGTGGAATTTCTCAATTTTTATTTTTATTATTTACTAATAAAAATTTTCATGTTTGTTTACAATAAAAAATTTATAAAAAGAATATGATAACATGATCTAAAATCCTAATAATACTATTCATTTATAAAATTTATATTTATAAAGAAAAACGTATCAAAAACGTACATTTTGAAAAATTACTACAACCCGGATAACCGGGCAGACCGATCTACCCAGTCGACCGGTCTAGAACGGGTAAACCGTAAAAACGGGACGAACGGTTTTAAACCCGGCCTGACCGGTCGACCGTAAAACCGGGTAATGTGGAGATCTAGTATATATGCAAGACTATAAAACTGTCTTTTGTATTATGTTATTGATTATATTTTTCAGGAGACTGTTTGTTAATAATTTAGTATCACTTATCTGCATCCCGTTTTTATCTGATGCGAGAAGTTATCGCATCGAGAAATTCATGGTCAGGGTGACTTTATACATGGTGGTTAATAGATGATAAAGTTGTTTGCATTTTAATTGAAAATTTTTTTGAGATTTTAACTTCTAAAGCTTGGACACATTTAAATTTGACAAATTTCTTATTAGACAGAGAAATAACATAAATAAAGCACATTATTATCTTCTTAAGATTAATATATATTTAATTGCCTGTGACTCATCCTATTGAAGAATAAGGTTGCATTTTACATGTATTCTGCGAAAACTTTATCGATGGGAGAAATACAGAAACACGACCCTGGATAATTTTTGTCATTAAATTTGTTGCGGTATTATTTTTGTTTTATAGGGTGTGTGGAGTGGAAATTAGACATTTTTAATTATGGTGAATAAGGCATGTACGTATTTTATTATCAGTTTTATTTTCATATTTTCTTTATGTAAATACTCCATTGTTAATTCTAAAAGTCTGTCCAAGACAATATCTGTAATTGTTGGCAATAGTAGGTTACCCGTTGACATGCCATAGGTTGGACTTTAAAAGTTTCAACATAAATAATATAGTTATTTTCACTCCATAGTATTCTTAATACCTAAACGAATAGGTATGTTAGTGAATGACGATACCAGTCTAAGGAGAACAGAAGCTCTACCGAATTCTTAATGTTGTATTTATCTAATATTATATTCTTTAAAATATTTTCTATGCATTTTGATAAATTATAACAAGGGACTTCTACAGATGACGATATCGTAGTGATGTATTCAGTTTATGAATTCTGGGGAATCCACAGTCTTGGAGCTGTTGCAGAATCACATGTTATTATATGTCGTTATATATTCTTGTTTGTTAAATCAATTATTATTTTATTTTTAGCCCTTTGTAGGTTTTGAATGGGCTCCACTATATTTGATTTATATGTTGTTTTGTCATCAAGTAATCTGTTCATTTCCTTTGAATAATCTTTTTTATATATAATTACTATCTTGTTGCCTTTATCCGCTTTCGTGACAACTATATCAACTTTGTAAATTTTTAAAAAGCTTTTAGTCTCCGCGTATATATTCATAAATAAATTTCTCCTTTTGGTTGTTTTTAATTGTCCTTTTATATGTTAGAATTCTGTTTGTAATCTAATTAGGTCCTTCTCAATACCATCTCTAAATATTTGTACCCACTATTTAAAATCAGCAATAAAATTTATTGTGGAACAATTCTTGTTGTTTACAGGATGTGCGAAAGTAAAAGTAACAACTTACTTTTCTCTGTAAATATTTTACTCGTCTTGCCAACGGACGATTATGTGTAGATTTTTAGATTATTTTCTCCAATTGTTTCCGTTTCATATTTTGTATTTGGTTCGAATGTATTTGTTTACTGTGTGATAAAATGTTCTTATATCCGTTGTTTTGTCTTTTCGCGAAATTGTCAAATTCCTCCTAATTTAGAGTTGATTTAAGTAATCATTTTGTGTTAAATATTTTTTTATTTTTTTTTTTGAAAATTGGAACTTCCGAATACGCTTAGTGTCCAAAATTGTTTTTGGTTACTAAGCTCCGAAAAATAAGCTTTCTAATAAAAAGTCATTATATACTATTTTATTTTAAATAAAAGTTGTCCAATCTCTCCATTTTTTAAAAGAGTTTAATAGTGGTATAGTTACACCTTGTACCAAAATTCATAGGTCTAGCTTCATTATTTACAAATTTAAATGATTTTGTCTACCTAAATTGTTGAAATATTATAATGTGCAGCGCACAGTTATTAAAAGAAATACCAACACCCTTTAAATACATTCATTCAACTTAGTTTATTTTTTATATCTTTTTAATACGCTGAACTTTTTCTGTTTGCTTCGCAAACCAAAAAACTAGGCTTACCAACGCTTATTTATTAATTTAATTGGCTAATTCTATTTTTATGGAAATATTTGTAATCTTGTTTTTAACAATTTGCGCTAACTTTGCCACCTGTTGACCTTAGAGAAAAATAACTAAGTTGAAAATAAAGAAGAAAAGTTTTACAAACAGTAATTTATATATTTTTCAACATAAAGAAATATCAAAAAAAAAATCAACTTGAAAAATATCTTTACACGTAAAATATGTAAAAGTAATAAATAAGTAATAATACTTACTTTTTGACTTGTGGCATTAAAATCTGTTCGGTACGTTTGAAAGCCTCAACACATGTACGACGTAATTTTCGAATTTTTTCACGTAATTCCGGACAGTCTTTAGATTGACCCACATGTATTAAAAGATCACGAAATAATGCAACATGACTATTTATTTCAACAATCAGCTAGAAAACATAAAAAAAATTTAATTAGAATGAAATTCAGTAAATAAATATTGCAATCTTATTCTACAAAATTACAATTTATGATTTTCTTATACACGTGTACATTTCGATGGTCATGCACTGGCATTTCCTAACTGATTATAAGGTTACATCTTTAGATAATGTGTAAACTATCCTTTATAAGACTATGAAATCATGCTTAAGTGATAATTTGATTTGTCAATTACGAGTTATCAATTTATGGTCATCATTATTCCTTTAAGCTTTTTATTATCTCTAAGGTAATATTCTTAAGAAAATAATTATAAACATTCAATGGTGTTTATTATTTTCGTTAATTTAACCGTGAAAATGAAATTGTAATTAAATTGCTTGAATTGTAAATAAAACCATTATACAAGATAATAGGTATTAAGATTTGCTGAATTTTAATTAGTTTCAACAAAATTTTGTTAAAGGAGTGACTACTTCATTCCCTATAATTTGCATAAAGTTTTTAAATTAAATAGAGATTTTAAATATTGTGTGTTTAAAAGTTCATTGTGTATTTAATATAATTTTGAGGAAATTCATTATCTTTAAGTCTTAACATTAAACGAGCTTGTGATTTACTTAACTTCTGTATTGATTTGATTTCTTAAAAAAAGAATTTAAATAATTTATTAAAGTAATAAGAAGTTAATTTTTTATAGCAGTTTGTCATTACGTTTGTAACATGTCAAAGTACAGATCAAAGACCTCAAAAATATATATATTCAGTATCCTAATGTAATTTTAAGTCGGTCTGTTAAAATTGCGATCAAAATGCGAAAATGCAATAGGGATGGCGTTTAGAGTATTAAAATAACTGGTCTTTGATTTATTCTAAAAATCGATTTTAAAATAGCGGTTTCGGTTTATTTTATTTTTTTACATTAAATTTGTACCAAAAACTGTTTGCAGGGCCATACAAAAATTAAGCAACGATTTTAAAATATTTTTAAGAAATGCATAACAGTTCTAAAAATTTTTCGATGAAATTTTTTAAGAAAATACCTCTTTCGATAAAAAAAAAAAATTTATTTTGTTGTATTGACAATTTGAGAGTAAACCATAAAATTTTGCATTATTTATTATGCCGCCGAGCCATTTTACATTGGCGAATATCTCGAAAAATAATGTGTTAATATACTTACGAAAATAAAAATATACGAGGTCCAGGAACTATCTCGCCTATGTAAAGCAATTTAAACATTCCGCTTTTTTTGAAAACAAATGATTTTTTTTAATCAATTGTACAAAGTTTTTGAAGCATCAGTACGATTTCATTAGCATTTGTAGCATAAATGCTAATGCCAGAAAATTTCATTGCCATTAAATGGTAATGACATTTTTTTGGCATGCTAATGCCAAAGTTATGCTAATGAAATTTCAATGCCAATGAAAAAATTTCAAGTAGAATCTAATTTTTTTTAAATTATATAACCGCTTTTCGGGTTTAAATACTTTCAAAACAAATTTCACAAAAGTATAATCCATTACCTTTTAAGAAAGGAAATAATATTAATTTTTAATGTCACAAAAAGAAAAATTCTATAAGGGTTTCCAAGTCAAAAAAAATATACTTTTTTATTTAAATCAAAATCAAACTTTTAGTTTTTTTTTTCAAAAAGTGAAAGAAATAGGTGTGGATAAATATTGATATATTTTCAATATATTATTTATTATAAATTAATGAAAAAAAATTAAAGAACAACCTGTCACACCTCGGGGATCTCTTAAAGAGAAGAACCTCGGACATGTAATGCCAATGTCCTAGCACAGGATTGTCAAGTTGTTCCAAAAAGTACAAAAAGGGATTCGCGAAAAATTTATAAAATCCAAAATAACACAAAAATAAAAAAAATAAAAATTTGTATTCACTGAAATTTAGTACACGCAGAAAAAAAATATAGTTGGGACAATCATATCCGAAGAGCATCATATATTTTTGGGCTTTGATTGTGCCAACCATAGTCGTACTATAATATGGTTATCATATTATGATAATAAAATAACCATAATTCTACCATAATATAGTCCCTACAGTCATATTGTGATTCAAAAATTACCATATTATAATTCTAAATAAAGATATTATAATGTTGAATTTTAGTTTAAGTAAAAGTCTATAGAATCTAAAAATGTTTTTATCAGATAAATTTAAAAATATCTAGTATTTTGTGTAAGAAAAATTTTTTTGTACAAAAAAAATCTTGAGTTCTACAGACTTTTACTTATAAACAAATATTTTATAAATATTATAAGAACTTTTTACAAGAAATAAATTAATAAATATATTTTTTAAGAAATATTTCTTATTGTTTTTATATGAATTAAAAAATATAAAATCTTAATATAGAATCTTTTTGACAATTGATTAGTGTAAATAATGTTATATGTACAAGAAATTTTCGAAAGAAAACCCTTTCAAATAATCTAAAGTTAAAAAAAAATTAACTGGATCTTAATGGGTCAATTGATGAAATTTTTAAATGCCACATGAAAGGTAGAAAGTCCATCTGACATTCTTAGTATATATGATTATTTTTTCAATACATTTTGTAGTAAAAACAAACTGACAGAACTGATATAATTTAGGTTTTTATGAAAACAAGAAAATATTATGACCGTAAATGTCAAAGTCATGTTTTATTTGATGTATATTTATTTATTGATTCTTATTTCATATTTTGATATCATATAGTCAAAATTTTTGTTACCACAGTATAGTTACAGCCAATCATGTTATAAAATAGATGGTGTCAATCATAAAATAGTAAAATATTTACTAAATAATGACGGTAGCGACCATGTCGATGGTTAAAAACCTTATAATATGGTTGTGACGATCATACTCGATTGCAGCAAACTTAATATAGTAGCAGTGATCATGTTGCAACCATGTTTTTTCTCTGCGTGTAAAGAATAAAATATGTAACAGCAATATTACCTCTGCGCATAAAGTATCCAAAATTTTAAATAAGTTCTTAAAAACTAATTACAACGATATATATTTTAAATTTTAGAACACTTTTGTGAATCCCTAAAATTCCGAGCTGGAGTAGGATCAGCTTCATGTTCTGTTGTTCTTAATATTTACCCTTGTAAGAATATGTTTGTCAAAATAGCAGAAAAAGATCGCTGCGGTAAACTTTGCTAAAATTAACTGTACTTTTTTGCTGAATACAAATAAAATATAAATCGCAGAAAACTGTTAAATCCGCAAAATTTTAGTTAGATTTCATTCCATTGAAATTTGGCACATGATTCATTAAACCAAAACGGATTAAATTTTTGAACTCGTCATTGACAAAAAAAAATTGATGAAGTTATTGCAGACAAAACAAAAAAAAATTGAAAAGTTCAAATGCGAACAATCTTAGTATTTTAAAAGAATAAGATTCTAAATTTTTTGCATACCCAAAGTGCTATACGAGGGCCGTGACTTTTTGAATGAAACTGGGTTTCATTCCAAAAAAAAATAATTTTTTAATAAAATCGCCTTTAAGCTCAATTCACTTAGTCCAACGTTTCTCCAGTTTTTGTATCTTATCCATAAAATAAGCATTTGTTTCATCAATAATTTCATTGTTGGAGCCATAATCTTCTTCCGTGGAGCCATTTCTTTAGGTTTGGAAATAGGAAATAGTCTATATATCTAGAAGTTTATTATTTAGATAGTAGCTTTAATTAACCACATAAGGCCCTAATGGCTCGGTTATGTAAATGAAGATTTAATAAAAAAACAAAAATAGTCACTGGGGGCTAAATCCGGAGAATATGGCGCATGAGGTACCAATGCGTAGCCCAATTCATGGAATTTTGCCATTGAGACTACACACGTCACACGACTACGTTTATGGTCAATTGAGAGCAGTCAGTTTTCTTAAATCCAACTGATCATTTAAAATCGAAACCACACAGCCATATGAAATGCCTACGGCATCAACAATCTCACGTACTTTTACTCTTCGATCGACCAACACCATATTGTGGATTTTCGACATTTTCAGGTGTATTGATCTCAATTGGCCGTCCAGAACGTTCAGTGTCATTTGTACTTGTGCGACTACAACGAAAGTCAATAAACTACTTTTTTACCATTGAAATCGATAGTGCAGAGTCCCCATAGTATTTATCAAGCTTTTCCTTGGTTTGATTGACTGTTTTTTTTCGCAAAAAATAATGTTTAATGAAAACTCGAAATTCACTTTTTACCATTTTTAAAAAAATCCACTAGGTTGTATGTTTTGAACAGCTGTTAAACGCAAAGTAAATAACGGAACTTGTTCAGAATTTGACAGTAGTCTATTAACGGGTGGTACTTGATGGGAGCTACGAGGGAAGGTCGAAAAGTCACGGACTTATTGATCTGCTCTCGTACATTAGAACCTCATGTTAAAGCATCTAAATTTAAAACTTAAAAAATATCTTGGCTTTATTTTTTCGTAAATTTTTTGAATTAACCTTACTGTATATCTAATTGACTAAAACAGGTAAATTATTTTTTTTTTTTCCTTTTTGTGATTAGGGAAAAGCCATAACATCATAGAATTTAGCTGAGAGGAACAAAACATACTCGTACTATGAGCTTTTAAAGAAACTGTACAATTTTGTTTATTAGGTTTATACTTCTATTTTACTCATTTAAAACTATTAACATTTTCAGTTTTTTTTTTGGAATTTATTTTCTCCTCTCTTAATTTATATGAAAAACAACTCAAATACTTGAATAACAAAAATCATACAACACAATAAAAAAATATCTTTATATTCTTAATGCATCAACTTGTGCATCAATTATAATAAAGAATTTTAACGATAAAAAATTATCGTTATATTATGTGATTTTTTTATTATCATATTCTAGATAATATTAACTAATTATAATAATTTTTTATTGACTTGATGTCGTCATGATTAGTTCAAATTGGAAGATTTCTGCATTACCAACTTTATTTTGAAAATGGGTAAACAAACCTCCATGGATATTCGTCAACTTGTATTAAAATATTATACAGATGGAAAACCTTGCAAGAAATTGGTTTAATGATTGACTGAAATACATAATTCATAAGTATGATAGAGATAGAGAATCAACCAACAGCGACGTTGGGGTTTTGCTAAAAAGTATCAAAGTAAAATCAATACATTCTGGAATAACACGGTCTTTAGCGACGACAATTTTTCCAACCAAATATAATACCAACAGTCAAACGCATGGGGGTACCGTTATGGTACGGGAGTGTATGGCAGCCAGTGGTGCTGGAAACTTGGTTGTCATAGAGAGCACTTTACACATTACAGATTACCTCATCATTTTATCCTATCCAGTGTTGGGCTTGGATCCCATTTGGGTCTTACAACAAAACCTCAAAAATTGTAAATTAATGTACTCTCAAACAGCTGGATCACCATACATATTTTCTCGTAAAGTAACCAGAAACCTAGTGGTATCAATTGTGAGATTTTTGTTGTTGTGTCATTTTTCTCATAAAAAGAGAAAAGAGAAATAAAATTTTAAATTAAATGATAAAGAAAGTTAGTAAAATAAAGTTGAAATCATAAAAGACTAAAGTGTACAGTATCTTTTGATGTCCACATTATATTTCTTTATTAAATTCTTTATTGTTTCTTGTAAACAATTTTTATTATATTTATATTTAAAAAAAATTAATCTTTATAAAAGTTTTCGATAGCAAATTAAAATTTTCTTCATTTTTATTTTACAAATTCTTTTGAAAATTCCGATTCGTTAAAAAAGTTTATATCTAGTTTTAAACTTTCTTGCTGAAGTAAAACATAATCGTTAATATATTGTACATAGTCGCATTTTATGAAAAGAAAATAAATAATAATAAATAATTACAATATAAGATGCATTAAATAAATGGTATGAGTTTGCTTATTCCAAAGATTAACATTGTTTATTTATATAATACAGTAGAATTAAGCTTAATCCAACAAATTCTCTAATTTTTGCACATTTGTTATATATTATGCTTATTATTACAAACACAAATATTTTTGTTAATCACTAGTTTTCTGAACTATAACTATTTTAAACGAATTTGGCTATTGTCTAATATTTTAGATTTTTTTTTAATATAGTTTGTTTAATCTAAATAAAAAGTTTGTTGTCTTTGTAATTGTATGTCTGATATTAATTAATGCTAAAAAAAATTGTATTAAAATAAATAAATCGCCATAAACACGTTGTGTTTATCATATGCAATCTCCACTGTAGTATTAAGTACATAACAAAAAACTCTTTTTCATATATTCCTGTATAAGTACTACCACATTAAATATATATATTCTAGAGAAACTTTTCCAATTTGTAACACAGGAAATGAGAAAATAAAAAAAAATATATATTTATATTAAGTGAAACAAAAACAAACATCTGTCACAAAATAACAATTTAATACAGCGATGGAGTGCGAGAAAATTCAAAAAATACAAGTGACAGACATAATATCTTCTACATAGAATAACGATGTCTGTATATGAATGTATGATTCTGAAATCTGTTTAATTTATAGCTAAGGTTGGAAAAACCTCTTAGCTCTTACATATGTTTGAGAGGATAGCGAGAAGAAAAAGTTCAAAGTATAAATTTATGTTCTCTTATAACTAACCTAATATATTTTCGTAAATGTTTGAGTAAAAATAACAAAACAAATTTAATTCACTAAGGTGGTTCACGATAGGTTGGTTATAAGCTGATTTGGTTATAAAATTAAAAATAGCTTCTGGACACCGTGAACATCCTTTAACGTTGGTTATCTACTTATATTTTTCAATCAGCTGTGCTTACACTCATAATAATCCATGCAAAAGTGTTCGTAATGTCAAAATAACCAAATCTTTCGAAAAATTAACAACATTTTTTGTGTATTTTGCCTATGTATTTCTATGAGTGTACTTAATTGTGCTCATTTTTATTGTATAGGGTCCGACAAATAACTTTTTTTTTTGAAAATGCTGTAAAAAAAACTACTGAATATTTTCTCAAATTTCTTTTTTTATTTGAAAGTACAATCCTTCCGGTTAATAATAGAAAATAATTTCATTCAAATGGCTGCCTCGGCTGGCCATGCAGTAGCCTACACAATCGGTCCAATTTCTAAGCTCATTATCGATTGTGTGCAGCTGTATTTCACCAATGGCTTCACGAATATTGTCCTTTAAAACGTCAATTGTCTCTGGCTTGTCGGCGTAACACTTATCTTTGACGGCACCTCACAAATAAGAGTCCAACGGTGTCAAATCGCAGCTCCGAGGT
This sequence comes from Eustalomyia histrio, assembly GCA_949748255.1. NCBI lineage: Eukaryota > Metazoa > Arthropoda > Insecta > Diptera > Anthomyiidae > Eustalomyia > Eustalomyia histrio. Next base: position 76,695,474 of record OX456526.1, read on the forward strand.
GGCCAAACGACATCAGCTCTGCGGCTGATAATGCGATCTTCAAAAATAGGGCGCAAAACATCGATTGTAGCTTCGGCTGTGTGGCACGTAGCGCCGTCCTGTTGAAACCAAATTGTTGTCAATATCCTCCTCTTCAATTTTTGTGAACGAAAATTCGTTCTACATGGCCCGATAATGATCGGCATTGACTGTAACGGCCAGCCGAGGCAACCATTTGTATGTACTTTCAAATAAAAAAAGAAATTTAAGAAAATAATCAGTAGTTTTTTTATAGCATTTTCAAAAAAAAATGTTATTGGCGGACCCTATATTTTTATAATTAAAAAACCGATGTGTATGCCAATGCTACCAACATTCAAATTTGAGATGCCATTTGCTGAAAATTAGCTTGTTTTGTGCTGCCAGTTAATTAAATTTGTGGTATTTTCCAATACTACAAACAAGCATATAACTACATAATCTGTTGGCTCAAAGTTGGTTATTTTATTGTAATGTATTTTGTTGTTATTATTGTTTGTAGCGAGCTTTTAAACTTTCGAATTCAAAATGTTTAGCTAGGTTGATACACTTAAAAAAGTTTGTAAGTTAAAATAACTGAAAATATCATTTAAAAGAAATGATATTTCATTTAAAAACCGGTCTACTTAATTTTCATTTAAAATAAATACCATTTGTTATTTATTTTTAAATGTTGATAAATCAACTGACACATCCGTAAGAAACAAATGATATAATCAGTTAAAATAAATGTCAAAATTTTACCTACCAATCCTTAAAAAATAAATGTTTTTTTCATTTATTTGAAATTATTTCCGTTTTTGTATTTTTTGTTTTTTTTAATATACTCGTACAATACAAAATGTATGTATGCATATGAAGCTATAAACACTTTTTGTGTGAATGTATTTGTGCATGTATGTGTGTTTATGAAGTTCTTGTAATTTGTATTGAAAAAATTTGTATATATACAACCAATTTAAATAAAAAAATAAATTGAAATTATTTGAATATTTTTTTTTGAAACAGACAGCAAACAAAATTTAAGATTGTAATAACTGTTACGGACACAAATAAACCACAAGTTTCCGTTTTGTGGGTAAATTTTTATTAAATTTCAAACAAATGAAAAAAATAAATGAAACTGAAAAAAATCGGTAAATGATAGTAAATTATTTCGAATAAATGTATAAAAAAGTTAATATAGATATTTCTTTGAAAAATAAATGTATCTTCCTTTATTTTTAAATGGAACGGAAAACTTTTTTATTAAACTACAAACAGTTAACTACATAATATTCTGAGTGTACATGTATTTCGATCCTACAAAAGCTAGATCCTACAGAAACAGGCGGAGCCTTGTTGATATAAACATTTAATCTCATAACTAGCCTATCGTGAACCAGCTTAATGTTGTTATGGGAGTGTAGGTGAAAAATAAATATAAAAAACAAATTAAATTTTTGCAGCTTACTTATGTATTAGGGTGACAAAATTTTGTATTTCTCGGATTACAGGACAGAATTTTGCAGAAAATTTGGGCCAATTTGGACAATGGTAATCGCGCATTACAATCGAAATTTCAGATTTTTCAAAATTAATCAAATTATGTATTATTACGGAATTTAGATTCATCAATATCCATTTAGCCCCGGAAACAGAAATCCTCATATAACTCCAAAATGTAAATCAATTCATTCTTCGACTTCGATAAGCTTCCATATGAAAGTTATCACAGTTTAGTCATGAGATTCCATCATCTTTTGCTTTCTTAATGGATTTCGGCGAGTCCGCTTGTACAACGCGGGATCGACCATTTCCCACCTTGTCTTCTACTTGGGACGATTCTAAGAAACAATCAATGATAGGCAGAGAAAACTAATTCACTGTGACAGATGCACGGAATAGTTTGAATTATTCAGTTGTGACAACCAACTATACCACTCTTATGAACAACGCGAAATCTACCATTTCTCACCTTGTCCTCCACTTAGAACCATTTAAAGAAACGATCAATGGTAGACAGAGAAAACAAATTCACTGTGACAGATTCACTGAATTATTCAGTTGTCGCAACCTGATCCACTTAAATTTATGGTTTGAGCAAAAATTCTGTTCAACCAATTTTGATCACCACAATCAAATATGTCGGTGGCTCGAACTAAACCATTCGTTGTTAAGAAATTCGGTTGTGACAATGAATCTGTTTTTTCCGTGACTATAAACAAACACTTTTGATATGCCGACGAGTATTTTAGAAACGTGAATATTTGACTTCCGCTATTTCCGCAATCATCACGATGCGATTTTCTTTATTGTCCCACTTCATTTTAATTAGGTAGAATTTGCAACGCAACAGAGTTGAATATATTTTGCAATAGATGATTATACCAACATTTCGGTGCCCTATAAAAAAGTGATTTTCGCAATAAGAAATCCCGATGTTCTCGATTAAATATATTTAAGTACTAAGGGACATTTGGAATAAAATGTACGTTGCTTGTTATAAGAATATTTTATTTTAAAACAAGGCTATACGTGTTAATATATTTCATAATAATTTATCTTTAAATTTATACCTTGACAGAATATTGGCCATATATCGATAGAATTTGACATTATAACCCCTATAATTGAAATAATATCCTTTGTGGAATCTAAATTTTTATGTTTGAGTAAATTCTCAACAACTAATCTACAGTTAACCTTTTTTTTTTGGAAAAAACTTCAAAAAATTTGAGATGAGTTTTTTTGTGTCCCTTCAAAACACTCTTACTTAAAAAATTCTGATCAAAAACATTAAATTGTCATTATTTTTCAAGCTAAAGCTTATTGTAGGTTTAAAGTAGGGCCTATGGACAAGGTCGCAACGAAATTTGACAAATATTTCAAAATTTATGCGAAAAAAATATATAAAAGCAATACGTGCGTATTTTATTTTGCCAGTTTCTGTATCTGCTATCTAAGTACATACTTATTTAAATGCTTCAAAATAATGTATTGCTGACATTGTATTAATAAATAACTGATTTTCTTAAAAGCATTTGGTATTGTATTATATAACAACTTACAATGAGGAATTACGATTTTATACAAGTTTATAGTCTAAGTTTATTACACACATTTTATAATTTAAATACTATTAATTTATGTTTAAAAAGTGTATTGTAAAATCTTTGAAGTTGGGTAAAGAAGTCTTTAGTAACAAAAATTAATTTTTAGTTTTTGATTGGGTTTAACAAAATTTTTTCTCTTTCTTTTGAAAAAAATGTGTTGATACTACTGTCGGTCATTGTTTCCATGCTTCTTTCCCATAATTTCCTTTTTAAACTAATTTAAACCAGATTAACAAAAAAATTAAATAATTTTCAATTTTTCATTACGAAAAATTACAGTTTTTGACATAAGACCCTTTTTTTTGTTTAAAAGAAGCAACACTCACGAAATTCTTCCTACTTATTACTCGTTATGTGTTGCTTTCTTTGGAAAGAGGAAAGAGGAGAGATGAAATTTGATGAAATATGAAATCCTTCAAATATGGCAACACTGAGATGATAAACCTTAGAACATTTGTTGCTCGTCATCTTATAGGGACTTGGCGAAAATTGTTGAAGCTTTTTAGTTAATAGCCCTGTTTTGTTATTTTACTTCGGTGAGGTTAAGTGCTATCAAAACACCGAAAGAGGACGTTGCGATATGTATGAGGAAGAGAAAAATCACACATATTATTTTTTCTAAATTGATGGTGCCGTCGCACGTAATCGAACACGCAACCTTATGTGTAAAAGTCCAACGCGCTAATCATTACACCACAAAGCCTTACTTTAAAGAAATAAGAATATGTATAAGTAATAGCTTCAATTAAAAGTTAAATTTTAAATGACTTATTTTACTCAGCCTTTTTTGCTAACAAGTGATTTCGATTTTACAAGTAAATTCAGAACATTTTTAGTAAGGATTTCTTTATGTCTATACTCGTAAGCTTTGGATAACCATTTACCTCCAATGATATCCTCATGTTAAAATAAAGTGTATATTGACCAGCAGAAAAATACGAATCGTAAAGCGTTGGCCCAGTGCTTTTACCGGTGGTTCCAACGTTGGCAGAACGAAAGATTTTGCAAATTATACTACTTTGCCAAACCCAAAATGACAACACCGGGCTGGGCTTGGATGTTTCTTTTTTAAAACGTTGGCAAGTACTGGCAAACCAATCAATAAAGTTATTTTCCAATGATGAAATAAACTTTGGCAATCCCGAATGGTAACACCAGCCTGGGCTGGCCATTTGTTTTTTTAAAACGTTGGAACAGTATTGGCGAAAGATATTTGTGTACTTAGAGTACCAGGGAATTTCTCTGGCAAGGCTGTGCCAGTTCTTTTATTATTTCTACGAATGTAAATTTTATTAATCAAGTACTGGCAAGGCACTTTTTACTAACGTTGGCCGAACGTTCTGAATAAGTGCCTTGTCAGCACTTTAATTTTTTTAACATCGGCAACTTTTGGCAAAATACTTAAAAATTTTATTTTCTTTTTTCATTTCCCATTACCTGATAATAGCAAGTTTTGCTGGGTAGTAGACTTTTCGGTTTTATTCGATTGAAGAACATGCAAATTTTCCGAATGATCTATATAAATAAATTATTTTTGGTCTTCAATTTTTAGTAAAACCATAGTGTCTGCTAGGATTAATTGATTTGAAGACCAGAAGATAGTAAATTTGCTTTGCTTTCTATAAATGTACGAAGGTTGAAAACTTGTAATAAATTAATGAAAAATTGTTATACTTTGTAATCATATTCATTTTAACAATTTTTATGATCTCCTCACACTTTTTGGGGTATCTCGGGTTAACGTTGTTCGAACTGGACTAAACTTGCAGCATACTCATGTTGTATCTAGTGCCACCAATGAACGGAATTAAAGCAAAAACTTGTTCCATACATATTGCGTGACCCTAATGCAATATATATATATATATTACATAGGTTGAAGTATATTGTTTAATTCTTATTTATGTAAAGTGTCGCTACATATATTAATCTTATTTGAATATGTAAGTAACCACGATGTGGTAGGCTTAATCTGAGTCATGTGCTAAAACACAATAGAAACGGTTGAACAGTAATATTCAAGTATTGAATTTGCTAAGGTGAACAAAAATTTCAAATGCTGCCCAAGTAAAATTAAAATTATTTCAGAAACATCAATTTGGATACAAATTATGTTGAGACCAATTCTCTAAAATAATATCTAGTAATATACAAAATTTCAGATTTAACAATATAATTTATGAAATGTTATATGGAGCAATATCGTACTATGTGCAATTATATCAATTTTTATTTAATTGTACCAAAAATTATCAAATTGATGAAGTTATATCTGGTTAGATCTTGTTGGATTTAATTATATCGTCCTCTATACTTAAAAATTTGGCAAATTTCGGACATATTTTTTGTTCAACATTGGTACAATATACATTTTTTCAAAGTTAATCGTTAGCTATGACCCTTTCCCGCTATTCAGGCGCCAATAGAACTGCTCATTCTTTGAGGCCAAGAACGAATCAAGACAAATTCGGATACCCTGTTCTGATGGAGAGCGTTTTGCATCGATCAAAACAAATAGTATTCGCACGGGGCAAGGTCCGGACTATTTTCTAAATAGTTTTTAACTGGTCTTGCACTTTGTGGCCGAGCGTAGCCCTGATGGATTATTACTTCTTCGTGTCTGGTACCACATTTTGCGCATTTTTTTTTTGGCAAATTATCACTTTAAACGAATTTATTGTGTTCATTACAGGTCCTCTATGATGGTTCCCTGTGATCATTTGTCCGGATTTCACCAGCTCATAATAGATGGGCCCCTTCTAGTCTTACCAAATACAGAGCATTGCCTTCAGCGATACGATTTCTTTCTTTGCTATCGTAATGAATGCATTTTTCAGCGCTAGTAATGATTCGATGCAAAAATTCATTATTTGAAATTGACACTTAAGTGACTGCCAACAATTTTGCAAGTTCTCCTTGAGTTTGACAACAATCTTCATCGGGTAATGTAACCAATTCATTATCTTCTAACTTTTTTGGCTGACCTTGCGTGATGAAATCACTAACTCTGAACTTCACAAATTATCTATCGCGCGTTGAAGAAGTACAAAATACTCCCCGCAAATATTCATAATGCTTTTTTACACTAAATTCGGCATTTCCGAAGCAAAAATAAACTTTTTTGTTAAGACTATTTCGTTCAATGACTAAGTGAGAACAACTCTGCGGGAAAAGGACCTATCCTAGGCCATGTCACGTGACCGGTTCATTGTGATAGGGACTGGTCACGGGACCGGTATTTTTATATGAAAAAGACCGGTCACTTTAACACGGGTTTGTCCCAGGAGGGGTAAATTTTCCTACGTGACATGTCACAGGAACATGACACACAACTAACCCCAGAAAACATATCACAGAGCCAACGCAAAAGAACATGTAATGACATTTAAATCGGTCACGTGGTAGGTACGTTAGGAACTGGTACACTTTTCACCTATCACGCGACAGGTCCCAACTTTCAACTGACCCCTATTTTCCAGCAGGGAAATGACAGATGCTTGCACTCCAAAATTATATATAAGTTATTAACGACACAAAGCATATGTTAAAGATACGCGATTTGTTGTGAATCCCACATTTTTAAGTTATACACCAGAGAACTGCAAAATTAACTTTTTTCTTGACTTAATCATAGACAAAAATTCTTGTTCACTTTTAATAATTCAACAAAATTCACTGTAGAATAAAATCAGCATCATGTTACTGAACGCGTAATTGGATTCAGTGTGAATCATCTGTCGTTTATGTTTTATGCAAATGTAATCACTTAACAGTGTTCAGTAACATGATGCTGATTTTATTCTACAGTGAATCTTGTTGAATTATTAAAAGTGAACAAGAATTTTTGTGTATGATTAAATCAAGAAAAAAGATGATTTTGCAGTTCTCTGTTATACACCCACTAATTGAATTCACATTTTTTTTTGATCCAAATGGATATACTATTTCAATTAATTCCGTTTTACTCGGGTATTCAAATAAAATTTAAGACTTAAAAATGTGACATAATTTGTTTAAAATGAAAATCAAAGGAATTTTTTAAAAGAGTTTTAAATTAAAACTCCCATAAGTTGCTTAGATATTTTTTGCGCATAATTTTAAAGTACTGCTCAAAAAGTGAAAAACTATGATAATG